>JAEQBH010008424.1:0-219136 GCA_016808115.1 Tetrastigma voinierianum | reverse complement strand
TAAGCTAAAATATTTTTTAAAATTGGCATGAATAAATTTTAATTAAAGTTGTCCACATGCCTAATTCGGGTTAGTAGGCGTTCGAAGTTTAAAGACAAGACATCGAGAGGGAGTGGGTGATTCTTTACATTGTAACAAAATATAAGTTAACTCAAAAAAAAAAAAAAAAACAAATTAATGAAAGTTTCTCTTCCCTATGAAAGGGAACTTAGGTTCTTAGGTTCAACTCTCACAGCCTCTACCACTAAACTATCTTATCTTATGTCATTTATTGTTTGTATTTTTGAATCTTAAGTACTTTCGAGTTAATCAAATTAAATCTGTTCATTAAAATTTATAAGTAATTAATTTTAATCATTTATTATGCAAGAATATTATGTTATACTTTTCATGCTTTTGGATTGAATTGTTTTATTTTGTGCATAATATTGAGGATTAATTATGCAATATATGCTTATTTGTAGCAGAGCAATATGGTTCTTTTTTTTTTCTTTTTTTTGATAGATAAAGAAGAAATGTCATTGAAGACCAAAAAAGGGAGCCAAAAGGCAACCTAAGGCGTATACAGGGAGTATACAAAGGGTGCCACAGGGCCTATACAAAAAAATAAAGGTGCCAAAAGCACCAAAAAGACTCACCAACCCCAAGCAACTAAACCCTAAACAAATTCACCAGATTACAAACAAAAAGAGAATCAAAATTTACACAAACTAGCCCAAAAGTGAAATGAATAAATTAAAGGACTTTTTAGCCTTAGAAGTGAAAAATCCAAATTTTCAAAGACCATCATATTTCTTTACTTCTAAAAAGCCCAGAAAATACAAAGAGGAGTAGCTACCTTATCTTTCTCTCCTCCTTTCTCATTGAAATTTTCCTCTAGCCAGCTAGCAGATCTCTCATGAAATAAAGGGGCACCCAAGTGATACCATGGCGGTTGATGAGTCTAACTCTCATCTAATTTTAAGCCCATTTTTCACTTATATTTTAAGGCTTAATGTCCAAAATAATGCCAAACTATGGAGTCTTCACCCAAAATTGTGTTTTGTAGGAATTTAGAAAAAAGAAGCAGAAAAGAAAGAAAAAATAGAAAAAATGGCTAAGGTAGGAAATGCAGTTATGTTGCGACGTAATTACAGCATTGTCGCGACAAAACCCCAATGCAACTTGCAGAAGTTTGTCGTAACAAGTAGAACTGTGTCTCAACAAAGACAAAGCAAAGTGTAAGATAACGGTCAATAGATTGTCGCGACATTTCACAACTCTGTCGCGACATAATATAAGAAGAAGCACTGGAATTCTGTAGTGACATGGACATGAATTATGCGACAAAGGACAAGGCAAATGGCAACAAAACATTGTCGCGACATCCAAAATTATATCGCGACAAAGAATACAGGAAGCCTTAACGATATGTCGCGACATAAAGCTTTATGTCGCAACAAACGAAGGAAGCAAACTAGAGTATGTACGTGACGGAGTCATCCATTGAGTTGCGCGACAAGGCAGCAAAAGTTCAAGAACAATTCTTTGCCAACAAAGTTAGCAATGTCGCGACCAACCATTCGGTGACTAACAATACAGGGCATTGAAACTTTGTCGCGACATTTCTAAAGTATGTCGCAACACAATTTGATGAGAGGGCAAAGAACAGTGTCACAATACTCATTCCATTGTCGTGACAATTATAGAAAAAGAGGGTGGGGCATATCTTGAACAATCTCGCGACATAAGAAAAGATTGTCGTGATCACTGAAGATGCCATTCGGTGTTTTTGCGACAAACTCACAACAAAGGGTCAAGACATAGAAGTTTCATGTATGTTGTAACATAGACAAACAATGTCGCGACAATGACTCAAGAGGAATATAAGGCAAAAATGTTGCGAAAAACTCATAACAAGGATGAAGGCCTAAGAAACTGTACTTATGTCGCGACATTCATAAACTTTGTCGTGACAAATTTGACAAAAGGCAGACATTGAAGACATGGCAGAAATGTTGCGACAAAGCCTGAAGACACGCAAGTGAAACTGCAATGTCGCAACACAAACAAACAATGTCGCGACAAAGACACTCATTGGGCCTGCATGGAAATCTAAAAATTCAGCCTCAAATTCCACCTCAAATTTCGGCCCAGCATTTATGAACCCTATAAATAGAAGGAGATAGGGCAGCAAAAAATTATCTTCGGATCAAGAGTTTTTCAGCAACTTTCAACCAACTTTTAGTTTTTTGGAAGAGTGGAAAACTCTTTGTATATATTTTTCTTTTTTTCTTTTCTATTTTCCTTTCTTTTAGAAGTAAAGGTAGATCTGAACTGAAATTCCGAGCTGATTCTAATGATAAACAAGCTTCATTTATGTCTGAATTAGAATGAAATTTGGAAATTATCTAGGATTCATTTTTATTCAATTTTAATTTCAGTTACATTGAATTTGTTGATAACACACACTCGGTAGTAGATTTTTTTACATGGTTGGGGAGTAGGTAGTTTTTGGGTGGGTTTCTTTAGATTTGTTGCTGTTTTGTGTTCAAGTGCCCTTTTGTACATGACAGTGTATTCGAGGTTCTTCACATTCTCATTCCCTAGTTTTTGGTATGTTTATAAATTTGCTTTTATAGATAAAAAAAAAATTTGAATTTGTGATCCAACTAGTCATTTGTTACATATGATTCAGATGGAAGGAAGCAGCTCTGGGAATGTATTTAGTTTTCTTCTTATGATTTTGCAGTATTTTGAGTGAAGGTTTTGGGTATGAAAACTGGGTTCATCTAATTGGCATTGCCCTTGTAATGAGTTGTTCTATAAATCAATGTTTTTTACCCAGAAAGAGTTGTATCTACACTTTGATTTCCAGGATCCCTCTGAGTGACACATAAATGGACTACCTGAGAGTATAGAGCAATCACTTGGGGGTAAAATATATTGATATTTGGGAACTAATATACTCTAAGTATCACTTTGATACATCATAGGTGATGTTCTAACCTCTGATTTCAAGGTTCCCTTCTAGGTGACAGCAGAAGTGTGTTCCTAAGGGTCAAGGACCACTAAATAAGTTATCAATTTAATTTTTAGAGGTTTCATCATAATCCAATAAAATGTTTTTAATCCTGTGTTAGCTAAGATTCTAATCAAGGGTAAAGAGAATTCTATTGAATTGATGGTTGAGATGTCAGTTACTTTGGAGAGAGTTTGTGTTGCCCTGTCTACGGGGGCAAGTAATTTCCAGTCCCAAGAGATGGCTATGAAGTACTGGTTTAGGAAAAATAGGCAAATCTTCAAGAGGATCAAATCCTAAAAGTAACTATTTAGACCCAATGACTGGTTTTAGGAATCTAGCAAGCTAAACAATGAAATGTGTAAGCGTCATGAGGCATTCCAAGGTTACACTACCTTGCTCTAGGACAATCTAGGATTTATACCTTAAACAATATTATGTTTGGGGAAATATGCATTTGATAGTAAGAATACTAGCCACTTCCCAGTGTAATTTCAATTTGGTGAAGCCTTTAATTCTAATTTAATTAAAGTTTTGATTAGTAAAGTTGATTTCATTAATTCTTTATTTGATCATTTAGACTTCCATTTAAAGGTTCAAATAGTGATGATCTTGAGTGGTAGAGAGTTGATCTTTAGTTTTCTAATCCAATCACCATGGGAATGATATATCGAATATAATCACTTTATTACTTATATGACACATGCACTTTTTGATCGAACTTTAGACCAAATCAATTTTAATTTGCAGATTATTTTATATTCAACAGAAAACAATATTCATAAATGTAGCAAAACAAGTTTTTAGCATAACTGTTGGAGATTGAAAAGTTTTTGGTAGTAATATCATAAATTTGCATGATTACATATAGTAGTAGTCATCAACAAGTTTTGGCTCAAGCTGGCACAGGGGCCCGATCTAGTTCTTGGTAAGCGTAATAGAAATTTGGTTACATCATTTACTGAACTCAGTTTGCCAAGATAGAAATCACGATTCTCAAGTAACATAGCTGTGAATGAGGAGGTGCTCAATGTTCTCTTCATCCATGCACCACATTGAGGGCACCTTACAACAGCCAAAAGAAAAACCTCTTCTTTGAGTTGATCAAATATCAACATTTTATGACCAAGCTTCAGCAAAGGCAGCTTATCTTAGTTGGGACACACTGGTACCAAACCATCCTCTTCAGAAAAGAAACTGTCATCCCCACCTTGAGAATCAAAATGGATTTATGAAAAATACATTTGCCTTCCTCTATCTGATTATCTTCTCCAAGAGGATTCATTTTCCTCTAGTTTGGACGACTATAATGAAATCCTCCACCCTCTCTAACTCAGTCATTAAGAGGCCTTAGGAAGCAAGTTCCAACGCTACCTCTACAGACCTTTCCTAACTGGAATCTCTTTTATGGGGTTTGTCAGCGTAAAGATCAGAACCACTTTGAGGGTCCTTACCACACCACATCCTCCCAATCCAATCCTATAAAGTCTCAACGAGGAGCATCTTTGTTGAGTTTTTTAATGTGATCCTCCTTGCTAATTTCCTTCCATAAGCCACCAACCCCTAAAGCCTTTGTAAACCATCCCCATGATTCAATATTTAAGGGTTATTAAGGCCTTCCAAAGGGTGTTGTGTTCTATTTCAAACCTCCAACACCGTTTAGACAAAAGTGCTTTGTTGAGAGTAGCAAGTCTATGCATCCCCAACCCTCGTTTTCCTCTATCAAGACACATTGTCTTCCAGTTTATCAAATGAATTTTCTTTTCCATCACACCCCCACCCTAAAAGAAGTTCCTTTGTATTTTTTCCAGCCTTAAAAAAAATGCCCTAAGGATTCGAAAAAGCAAATAAGAGGTAGATGGGTATGCTGGATGGCATGCTTTGGATAAGGGTGATTCTTCCTCCTTTAGACATAAATTGTCTTTCAGAAGAATTCGCCTCTTACAAATCTCCTCCACGGTGTAAATTTGAGTAGAGTTGTGCCATACCCCAGAGAATATAGTAAGAGGAAGGAAGAGAGTCCACCTTACAACCAAGCTCCCTAGCTAAGATACCAGGATCCTCCACTCTTCCCACCAATAGAATAGTGCTTTTGCTCAAGTTAATTCTCAAACCAGAGAAGGCTTCAAACCACATTAGGATCAGTAGTATATCCTATTCCGAACTTCTCTTTATCCTCTATGCTATACATTCCTAACTTTCATGTGAATCTTTTTCCATAGGAAAATCAATTAACTCCCCCAATTGTTTTGTAGCATTCTTCCCTTCCCTTTTTTTTTAATTTAGGATCTCAGTAGAGAGCAATTGGTTGAGGCATGGAAGTTAATAGAGTCATCTTGATGGCCCGCCCCTCATGTCCTTTGTTGCTCTACATACTACTATTTTGGCCAGTACAACCACCCCTATTAGTTAAGTTACTCACTTTATATCCTTGACATGGGACTTCTAATTATACCAAAGTCCAAGTTAGAGTTAAGCCTACGAGTTAGAAAAAGTCTTACTGTTGAGAATAGGAGAATTATTTTAGAATCCCTTAAATTGAGGGATTCAATTAGTTTCCTTTTTATGTTTTTAGGAATAAGTTAGTTTCCTTTTATCTCTTGTTTATTTTCCTTCTCTTGTAATCCTATATAAAGGTGTATATTCGTCCCAAATACAAAGAATTATCTTTTCATCCCTTATTTCGGTAATGTGGTATCGGAGCTCTGGGGTTTCTGTAGAGCACAGGCATCATTCTAGCCTTCATTGCCATTTTTTTTGGCCTTCATAGCTGGATTTTTTTTTATTCACGTTTTCTTTCTACCTTTCTGTTTGCTCACGATTTCGTAGGCAAAACGGGGTGTTCATCGAGGAGTTTTTAGTGAAGATGTAAGAGGTTGCAGAGACGGCTACTACAGCACAATCGGAGGAGATTGTTCGATCTCAACAACCTGGGGAATTGCAAAATATCCAGGCTGCATATAAGCTAGATGAAAAAAATTACCTTAAAAGGTCTCAACTTGTTCGCACTGTGCTGAAAGGGAAAGAGAAAATTAGCCATCTTATGGATACAGGGCCAAAACCAGGAGATCCTCGTTTTGAAGTATGGGACGAAGAAGATTCTATGATTATGGCGTGGCTGTGGAATTCTATGACTCCTGAGATTAGCAACACATGTATGTTCTTGGCTACGGCTAAGGATATTTGGGATGCAATCCAACAAACGTATTCAAAAGCTAGAATGCGGCTTCCAGTATACGAGTCAAAGGTAGAACGATTCTTTTAAGCGAGGGAAATAAAGCGATTCTGCCCCGAATATGCCAATCAATTGAAAACTTTGTGGCAAGAACTTGATCATTATAGGGTGATAAAAACCAAATGTCCTGAGGATGTCGTTGGTCTAAAGGATTTCATTAAGCAAGATAGAGTCTATGATTTTCTTGTTGGAAGCCAACAAGAATTTGATCAAGTGCGAATCGGATTCTAGGCAAGCGGAGGTTGTGCTTTAATGAGTTGTGACAGCGATTAGAGAGGAAAGTCGAAGGAGTGTTATGTTTGAACCACAAACCTTGGACGGATCAGCCCTAGTAGCAAAAACAAAATATCCAAAGAAAGGAAAAAATGATCTGCCTAAACACTTAGGTAGAGACAATCAGTGGAAGGAGAACAAGGACAATCTTTGGTGCACCTATTGCAAGAAACCAAGGCACACAAAAGAGAAGTGTTGGAAGTTGAATGGTAAGCCACCAAGTCGAGAATGGGAAGCAGTGGAAGGCGACAAGGAGCCTCTCTTTGTGGCAACTGACCTAAAGCGTGGAAAATTCAATAATAGGTGGGTTCAATAATGAAGAAACGGGCGTCAGAACAAGAAGCTCCCTTGCGCGCTTCCAGAGTGTTCGGGATACAAAGGTAAAGAGTAGCTCAATCAAGTCAATGAATTTCTTGGGGTTTCTTGAGTGAGTTTGAAAAGGAGATTTTGGAGCTTATCTGCCGAAAAAATGGTGTCTCGGCAACCAAAAGACAAGGAAAGGAACATGTGAGTCAAGCGTGAGAGGAGTTAAGAAAATTGGAATGCACCATCAACTACAATGAGAAGGGCCATAATAGAGAAGGAAGAGATAGGGAATTTGTTGTTAAAGTTAAAACAAAGATAAAGCTTTTCTCTTGGAATGTTAGAGGAGCGAATAATCCGATTAAAATGAATGTCATTAGAAATTTTCCTTAGTTTTGAGAAGGGTGGATTTGGTTTAATAAAAGCAGATTAAAGAATCTCTATTATTGCATAGTAGTTTTAGGGTGGAGTAGATTTTTATTTAGGAAAGTTGAAGCCAGAGGACGTGAGTCTTCTTACATTTTTGGGATAAAGGAAAGCTGGACACAGTGGAGGTTGAAGCCTTTTTCGTGCTAGCGGTTTAAAAAGTGGAGGATGGGTTTAGGTGGGCCTTCCACGGTGTCTATGGCTCGGTTAGAGAAGGAGCAATAGGGAAATGTTTTGGGAAGAGTTGGGGTCGTTGAGCGTGGGAGGGCCTTGGTGCATAAGAGCGACTTGACTGGTCTCTCCCAAATGAGAGGCAGGCAAATGGGATGTCCTACATCCATGAGGCGTTTTGCGGAAGTTCTTAATGAGTTGGGGCTTAGAGACATACTCTTCAGGGCCTTCACTTGGGAGGGGACACCTTCTTATTCTATATCATGTCAAGCAGTTGATATAATTGTGTAGAGGTGTCCAGGTTAACAATGTCAGTTCAACATTCTCCAGAGACCGATCATCTAATCATTGCCATTTCTTCAGACCCAGTGAAGGATAGATCACATTTGTCTTTTGATATGTGGTGAAGTTTGAAGGCTTCAAGGACCTCCTCTCGGAAATTGGTGGCAAGGCTTTCACTTTGTTAGATATGGCTTTGTTTTGGCTTCAAATTAAAAGCATGAAAGGAATTTTGAAGGTGTAATAGAACAAAGAGGTATTTGAGTAAGAGAAGACAAAAGAAGGAGGCTTTGCGAGGGTCTCATACAGGGATGACCTAGATCTTTGGAAGAAGCTAAGGAGGCAGAAGGCGAAACTGATTATAAGAGAAGTGGGGTGGAAATGGAAGGGTCTCTTGAAGTGAAGAATTGGAAAGAAATTTGGATTAGAAAGAGGAAGTAAACAAGGTTTTTTTCACAAAATGGCCAATTCTCACAGAAGGAGGAATTCTTTAATGAGCATCCATGTTAATGGCAGGAGGTTGGTAAAGGAGCCTGAGATTAAAGCAGGTCTGGTCGATGCTTTCCAAAGCCTCCTCTCTGACCCGAACAGTTGGTGCTCGCCTTTCCCTAATCTCCCGTTCAATTCGATTGGCGTAGAGCAAGTTGCTAAGTTTGAAGAAATGTTCATAGAGGAGGAAATCCGACCGATTGGTCTTTGAAACTCAGCGGAGATAAGCCAGAGTCAGGATAGCTTTCACACTGACCTTCTAGTCTCCGAGTTGAGACTTTGTGAAGAAGGAGGTTCTAGGTTTCTTTAAGGAATTCTTTGAGCCTGATGGTTTGGCAGAAAGCCCAGAATCTATTTAGATCTGGTTCGAAGAAACAGTTGAGATATAGGAACCTAAGACCTATTAGTCTAGTAGAGAGGCCTTTACAAATCACAAAAGTGTTGTGAGAATTAAAAAAGGGTTATGGTGATCATCTCCACGGTCTCGAGCGGCTTTGCATTAGAGGGAGACCGATTCTTGATGCGTGTTAATTGCTAAATGAATGATGGACTCCATACGCGAAGGAAAGAGAACGCATGATTCTTTTGTAAATTAGACATAGAAAAGGCTTGGTCTGCAGATAGATTTTTTATGATTTTGGAAAGATGGCTTTGACAAAATGGATAAGTTGGATTAATTAGTGCATTTCCACGGCTTCTTTCTCTGTTTTATTTAATGGTTCTTTGACAGGTTTCTTTCAGAGCTCCAGAGGCCTAAGACAAGGGGATCTCCTCTCTCCCTATCTATTTGTAATCGGTATGGAAGCCACTACAGGTGGTATGCTCACCGGTCTTATTTGTTGAAAGCGATTTCATTTCGGGGATCACGAGGTTTGGGGTAGAGACGAGGAAGGAGCTAGTCATCTCTCTCGTCTTTTGTATCTTGATGACACTTGTTCTTCTGCGAAGTAATTAAGAGCAATTGATGTATTTAGGATGGACCTTGATGTGGTTTGAAGTCTACTCGAGGTTTAAATTAACAGGCAAGAGTGAAATCATCCAGGTGGGTGAATTGGACAACCTGAGATGTTGGCTAGTGAGCTTGGTTGTGGTGTAGGGTCCTCACCACCCTGTATCTGTTCAGCAGGGCTCCTGTGGCGATGAGGGTGTGGGATACCATTGAAGAAAGATTTCAGAAAGAGATTAGCATCTTGGAAAGACAATATGTCTCAGAAAGGGAGAGGAGGCTCACGGCAGTCGAAGCGTTGTCTGGCATTCCTGTTGCGCTTCCTCTCTCTTACCCCAGAATGCCAAAGCTCGTGTGCTCTAGATTGGAGAAGATTCAGAGGGACTTTCTTTGGGGAGGTGGCAATCTAGAGCGAAAACTACACATTGTCAACTGGAAGATAATTTGCTCTGAGAAAAACAAAGGGGGTTTAGGGGTCAAGAACCTCTCCAAATTGCTTCAGGCTTTGCTTTGTAAGTGGTGTTAGCGGTTTGCTAATGAGAGGGATCCACTTTGGAGAATAGTGATTAATGTCGATTTGGAGAGAAATGGGGTACGGAACACCGGCGACGTGAGGAGGCTATGGAGGCCCAGTTTTATGAGACAATCGGAGGAAAGAGATATTTCTTGTCTCAAATCACTTCTTTCTCATGGAAATGGAAGGAGACTGGGTTTTTGAAAGGACTCTTAGTGCGGTGAGATAGCGTTGCACAACACTTTTTCCTTTATTCAATATGGCGACTCACAGAAGAAGCCGAATTGGGTGATGTTGGGATTCCTCAAGGGAGGAAAGGGGTTGGTCCCCAATCTTCTTGAGGCCTTTTAACGATTGGGAGGTGAAGGAGGTTGAAAGATTCCTACATTTTTTTCCCTGACGGAAAGTGGGCCCATACGAGAGGATCGATGTGTGAGTCTGTCGGGCTCTGATCGAATACCATGTGGCCGGTGTGTTTGCCTGTTCCGCTCGTCATATCAGACTGATCTGCCCCGCCGATGATTTTTGCGGAAGATGTTTAAAGTCTTACGCTCAGCGATAAAAGAAGATCCACGTATATAGGCGTCACGATGTCGAGCAATGTTCTTATCTGCATGATCGAAGATGTTATGGGATCTTCTTTTGTCCATCGTTGATTCAATTGGGTTTCCTAAATGATCTGACAATCACGCCTCGCTTGGCAAGGTGCGAGAAGGTTGTGGCTGTTAAGTATGGATGGCAGCCCCCCTTTGTTTATTTTGGACATTATGGAAGGAAAGGAATATGGCGGCTTTTGAAAACAAGACCCCCTCTGTTCACAGGCTAAAATCTACTTTTGTGTGTACCTTGTGGTCGTGAAATTTAATTTGAATCAAATGATGATAATTTAGATTCTTTGGTGGATTTTGAGCAGTTGGGAGTATAGATGAGTAGTTGGTTTTTTTGGGTTTTCCCTTTTTGTATACCTCTAGTGTACTCCTTAGGAGGCTCGTGCTCTTTTTTATCTATATATTGCTTTTTACCGATCAAAAAAAAAAAAAAATGAAGAAATGGAGAAGCTAAGAAGCATGTTAGGATCCCTTGACAAACCTACGCGAACTTGTTCTTTGGCTCTTTCAAGTACACTTGCATTCTCTTTTTGCATAAATGCCTCAACCAAGGTTTATGATGATTCTTGGGTAATAGACTCTAGTGCCACTGAGGCCAGCCTTAGAGCAAGATCTCGGCTTTTCGTACACATGCTACAAATTTTAAGTAACAAGAAAATTGGTAGCGATGGCTCTTTAGCAACTATGCGGGTTTCGAGGAGACATATATATCACGCCTACCCTTATCCTTAAAAATGTCCTCCATGTACCAAAATTGTCTGACCAACCTTATTTCCATTCAAAAAGCCTACTCTATGATCTTAAATGTTATGCTATTTTTTTCCCTTCTTATTGTGTTTTTCAGGAACAAAGTTCGGGGAGGAGGATTGGACTTGCTAAGGAAATGAACGGTCTTTACCACCTTGAATTATCTCAGAAGACTAGTAATAATTTGTCTTTGTCTTTTCTCATTTCCTCAAATAAAGATACCATTTGATTGTATCACCTACGTCTAGGTTATCCATCTTTTAGGGTTTTAAAGCTATTTGTTCCAGGATCAGATATTTCTGTGTTTCATTACGAAACCTGTGAATTGGCAAAACATACTCGTGTATCTTTTCCTATTAGCAATAAAATAAGTTCTCATCCTTTTCATTTAATTCATAATGACATATGAGGTCCTTCGACTATACCCAATGTTTCTTGGGCTCGTTGGCTTGTATCCTTAATTGATCACTGCACTCGGGTTACATAGATCTTTCTTTTGAAACAAAAATCTGATGTTAGTATTGTTATACCTAATTTCAACTCAATGGTTCAAAACCAATTTAGGATTCAAATAAAAAGCTTTAGGATGAATGTGCTAGAGATTATTTCAGCAGTTTTGTCAGCTATTTTCAATCCACGGGCATTCTCCATGACTCATCATGTGGTAACACACTGACAAAATGGGGTAGCGAAAGAGGAAAAATGGGCATTTCTTAACCTGGCCAGGCCTTACTCTTTCAAGAGAATGCTCCTAAGTCTATTGGGGGAGAGGTTGTTCTTCTTTGCCATACGATAAATAGAATTCCCTCACAAGTGTTAGACAACAAAGAGAATCCGTAGAGGTGCCAGAGTTCCTATCCACACTTCAAAACCTCGAACGGGCTCACTCTAAGGTATTTGGGTGCCTTGCATTTGTTCATGTCCTGCCAACATAGAGCAGGCTAAGACCCCAGAGGCCATAAAATGTGTCTTCCTTGGTTACTCATCCACTCAAAAAGGTTACAAATGTTACAACCCCTCAACCAGAAAATTTTACATCTTTGCAGATGTCACCTTCACCGAAAACAAACCTTTTTTCCCCAAGTCCTCTCTTAAGGGGGAGATTTCAATGATGGGAGATAGTCTTTGTGAGTCCTTTGAACCTCTTGACCTTTCTCATGTCTCAACCCATGGTGATAAAGAACTTGAGTCACCCAATTCTACCACTAAACCTATGTCATCCCCTGTTCCAGCCAGTGTCACTCGCAATTTTCCATAGTTTCCTAAGGTGTACTCAAGGGAAAAGGTCATTCCAGGACCTAAGCAGGTCCAAGAATCCGACTCAAACCCTGGGAATGAAATCACGGTAAGATTAGACGCACTTTTACATACACAACCAAGTGAAACTTCCATTGACTCAACAGACAATCTAGACCTAGACCTAGACCTTCCCATTGTTATGTGAAAGGCACGGAGAATGTGCCTAACCAACCACTTTATCCCTTTATCGCGCTATGTAATATCTTAGCATCTATCGCTGACCTGAAATTTCATTGTGAGTCTAAACACCACTATCATCCCTAACACTGTTTCTAAGGCATTGACAAAAAGGGAATGGAAAGATGCTATGAGAGAGGAGATGAGTGCATTAGAAAAGAATAAAACATGGGAGATCATTGAAAGACTGAAAGGGAAAAACATTGTTGATTGTAAGTGGATTTTCACACTAAAATATAAGGCTAATGGATCTCTTGAGAGACGTAAAGCAAGATTGGTAGCCAAAGGGTACACTCAAACTTATGGAGTTAATTATCAAGAGACTTTTGTCCAATTGCAAAAATGAATACTGTAAGAACCCTGTTGTCATTAGCTGCCCACTACAATTGGCAACTCCTCTAGTATGATGTCAAGAATGCATTTCTTCATGGTGATTTAGATAAAGAGATTTACATGAACATCCCACCAATATTTGAGAGGAACACGGGTAACAAGGTGTGCAGGCTGAAAAAGGCCCTTTATGGGCTAAAACAATCTCCTAGGGCTTGGTTTGGGAGATTTGCAAAAGTAATGAAAGAGTATGGGTACAAACAAAGCAAAGGTGACCACACTCTCTTCATTAAGCACTGTGCTGCAAGGGGAGTAATTGCTCTTCTAGTCTATGTTGACGACATCATAGTGACTGGAAATGATGAGAGAGAGAAGCATGATGTGAAGCGAAGTTAACAAAGGATTTGAGATAAAGGAACTAGAAACTTTTTGCTTCTTAAGTATTGGTGGCATATTCTACAAAGGGATCTTCATCTCGACAAAGTATGTGAGAGCTAATTTATTGGCGGTCTGAGAGAGGGGAAGATGGGTGTAAACCAATCTCTACCCCAATGGATCTAAACCATAAGTTGGGAGAGGCTAAAGAAGAACCAATGGTGGATAAAAAAATATACCATAGGCTAGTTGGTAGGCTCATATACCTTGATCACACTCGGCGGTTATCTACCTTTACTCGGTGAGAGTGTGATCGGTCAGTGCGTGATCTAAAGAGAACCTCATCTTCAGTACGCTACGGGGTCTTTGCATTACTTGAAGAGCAACCAGAAGGAATTTTGTTCAAGAAGAATGATACTCTTGCTCTAGAAATACAACGCCAGTGACTATGCGAGGTTCCATAGTGAATCAAAAGTCCCAACTCACGAGTGTAATTACTTTCTTGATAATCTAGTAACATGGAGAAATAAAAAAGCAAAATGTGGCGCAAGGTCATCTACTTGGAATCAAAGTTTAAGGCCATTGTTCGGTATGAGCTACTTTGGTTGAGAATTGATACAGATGGTTTGAGAATCAAGTGGAATGACCACATGAAGCTCTATTGGCGACAACAAGTCGGCTATCAATATTGCTCATTACCTTCTACAACCGCGATAGGACAAAACATAAACCAGGGTTGATAGACGACCATCAAGAAAAATTGGAGGAAGGGGTAGTGTGTATTTCCTATATTCCATTAGAACATCAATTAGCTGATATTCTAACAAAAGGGTTGAACAGTTCAATGTTTTACAATCTTGTATTCAAGCTGGGAATGGAAGACATCTATTCCTTAGCTTGAGGGGGAGTGTTGAGCTGTAAATAGAATGTTGACTTGTAAATAGAATAGAATAATTATTTGAAATCAGGGATGGGACTCTTGACTGGATATGACATGACTGTGACATTGGACAGATATGTTTTATTTTGATATCTCTGTTTCTATTGTACTCTTTGATGTGGGACAATGAATGGATGAGATATCAGCACTAATAAGTCAGACAGATGTGTATTTTTCATCGGGATGTGTGATGTTAATTCGACATTTGGGTGCATTTTGTGTTGTTGTTATAGGTTATGTATATTGTTGATGATTACTCCACAGTCACTTGGTTATATTATTGAAGGACAAATCATTAGTTGCTTCTATATTGCACACCTTTTTCATGAAATAAAAACTCAGTTCGGTGTGCCAAGTAAGACATTTGGATCAAATAATGTTTGAAATTCTTACATTCTTGTATCACTAATTCTTGTCAGAATAATGATATTCCTCAACCTTCCTACCCTTGCACTCCACAATCAGTAGAGTCGTAGAGAGAAAAACAAACACCTTTTGGAAGTCGTCCATTCACCTCTTTTTTTTAACTTTTCTTTTTTTTTTTTGGGAGCAGACAAACATAAAGGTATATAAATAAAAAAAAACAATTACAAAGGAAGGAAGAGATTTCCTTCCATAAAAAATTTACAAACCTGATCGGGGGACTAAAACTCCCTCATACAAGTAATACTTACAAGGCCCATGCTACCCCATTTCATGAGGATAGTCACAAACTGTTAGCCAATTAAATTGTAAAAACAATTGGAAGTTTTGAAAAAGAAATGGGAGGAAGTTATCCTCACTTCTTGTCGGCTTATTAATCATCTCCCAGCCAGTGTTTTTAGTAATCACTCCCTATGTTCTATTTCATATCTGAATCTTCATTGTTTTCTCTTCCACAATAATTACTTGGATGCGCTTCTTCGAGCATTATGAGGCTCCTCCAGCCATAAATGTGTCTTCATTGAGCATTCCAAGATTCAATCAGTTTTCAAAGAATGTTGTCTTTACTACTTGTCTTATCATTAGTCATCTATGGGCAAGTGTTCTTGGCAATCAGTCCCATTTTTATTTATATCTGCCTCTTTCATTTTTTTCTCTTCCACACAAGCATTTGGATGTGCTTCCTTTGTATTATAGCTCCTCGGCCATATGTGTCTTTATTGACTAGTTCAAAAAACTCAATAAGGTTTGTCTTTTCTCTCTTCAAGTAGATGGTTGATCTGAGGATATAACAGTTTTTTTAGTCTACCTATTTTTCTTTCGATGGAGTTAACTCTTGATATCAATTCTTACATCTTCTGTAATCTTCCTTCCCATTATTAATGTGTCTAAACCAGTTGGATCATCAGCTCCCACTATTCATGTCCAAGAAAACTCCATAGATTTATATGAGAAGGGAAACGGCCAAGACTAAGACAGGTCCTCTACCTAGACTGCCCACCATTTAACAGTTTAACTTCTAACAAAGGTTCATCTTTGATGGGGTGAAGGTTTGCTCACTTTCTTCTTTTCTTGAGCCGCTAGTTTGGCAACTCTCCTTTTGTACTTTCAGCTTCTTATTTTTCAAAAAAAAAAACCAAAAAACAAAGGTTCATCTTTGATTATTGATCCTTTTAACTTGATTTCATCTCTATCAGACCATCATTCTTCAATAAGGTAGCGCAACAACGGCTAATTAAAAACAAAAAACAAAAAGGTAGCACCACAACTAGTCGGTATTCGTCTAAAATGCAGCAGGTTGTGTATTTCCTTCTTGTCATTCTCCATTCTATGTTGGCTATTTTATTTTTATTCTAATTTTTATAGGTATTTTTTCCATTTTATTCCCATTGGGACTTGAACTCTAACCTCCATAACCACACTGACATTTAACACTTGAGCAAGCCTCAAGAGTGTCTTTGTGTTAGCTATTGCTCTATTCTTAAAACTTATTTGGACCCTCTCTCATCTAGCTTGAATATTGCTATGGAAGATGAGATGAATGCTTTGTGTATTTGCAACACATGATTTAACTACTTTATTCATGATTGCCACGAGGTCTTTATCCATTACCACACAAATGGTACTATTGGAGGTTGAAAGTATGACTGAATTTGCTTTCCAAGATTATATGCAAACATACAGTAATCACTTAGAGATTTTCATTTGTGGCTAGACTTAATATAATGCACTTACATTAATTTTGGTAGTTTTCTTTCCCTTCTTGATTGCTTTGTATACTAAATTCATATTAGAAATACATTTTTATATGATGATTTGTAGAAAGGAAATCCATAGGGAACAAGAAAGTAAAATCACCTAGGTTTTCTCAAAGGAGTAAAAAGATGTGTGAAAACGAGGAAAGCCATATAAGATTTGGGAAATAATCCTCAAATGTGGTTGTCAGCTTAGTGTACTAACCTCTCTTTTTCTTTTTCTTTTCCTTTTCCCAAATGTCACTTAAATCACTCAGTCTTTGTGAACAATATACACTATGGTATGATGGTTTTAATTGTTTATGTTGATAATATACTTGTACAAGGTAGTGATTTGTGTGGGATTGAAGGTATGAAAACGCAGTGCAAAATATTTTTCAAACTAAAGGCAGTTTCTTAGATATGTCTTTAGGCGTTAAAGTTTCCCATGGCAAGAAAGTGTGTTTTTGCAAATAGATGTTTTATGTGCGAAGAGGAAGAGGAGACCATAGACCTTGTGGGGATTATTGCAAAGGCTAAAATGTTGTGGGATCTTTTTTTGTCAATTTTCGGGATTAGTTTGGTTTTCCTGCAATCGGTCATTCACACCCTTTTAATTTGGCAAGAAGCCGCTTTGGTTTAAAAGCGCAAAAAAATTTGGTTAGTAGCCCCTTTGTGCCTGTTCTGGAATCTCTGGCGCGCTAGAAATAGGTTGGTGTTTCGAGAACGAGGTCTCCTCTGCCCAAAGGATTAAAGCTAACTTTCTTTCCAATTTGTGGACTTTGGTTAATCTGTATAGTGTTGATAATACACATTTTGTTCTAGATTTTCTCACATGGTTGAGGAGTAGGTAGGGATTTTGGGTTTGTTTTTGTTTTGGTTTCCTTTTGTTCACGACCCGTGTACATTTGGATTATTTTGCTATCTATATAATATTTGCTTTTTACTGATAAAAAAAAAAAAAGAAAGTGTTGTTTGTCCAAGCATGGGCAGGATTAACTAAAAGAAATGAGTATGTCAAGATCTAAATCTATAGATGCATCCTTAGATCTAATGTACAGATTGATATAAATTATAAAAATTTATTGATTCTTTATAATAGTATCCTCATAACCATACGTGTATAAGTGTGATAAAGTTCAAACGGTGCAGTTTGTCTATGATATATGAACAGGTGATGAGTATTTTGCATAAGAACAGCACTAACCTTGGCAGTGTCACTTATTCGAAGCGATTAGGTCAATTCTTGATCTGACATACCGTATTAGTGGGTATTGCACTTTGCCTTCAATGAGAGAGTCAATAAATCTATACGTTAAGTTTATTCATTAAAATTTTAGCAGCAACTCCCATCTGAATAGTATATTTGCAGAAGGTAAAATCATTTATAGAAGTTATATAATAATCACATATTTGTACCTAAAAAGAAAGTTTGCCAATAACACCTATATTTAACGCATAACCTGGGGTATAATTTTCAGTCAGATCCTTTCCAAAAAAAAAAAAAAATCAGTAAGATATGATATCATCTCATATTAAATCCAATGGACATCATATCATATGGTAATATGTTCAATGAAGAAATATGTTATATAACACTTATATTTAGTTGTAGTATACATAAAGAAATAAAATTGAATATAAAAAATGATAAGGAATTATAATATTTTCTAATTAAAAAAATGAAATTTCTCTTAGATTTAATAATATTTAGATTAAAATCATTTTAAATTTTATAAATAATTTTATTATTACTTTATTCAGTATATAAAAATAATCAATATGTATGTGTGTGTATAAACATATATTAATATTATTTTACCATATTTTTCAGTTTTCTAGAAACAAATTTAATTTTTATAGTAAGAAAATTTCATTTTACAAAATAGGTAACATGTAAAGAATGTTAACAAGAACATAATATACCCCACCATTAATTTTATGGAAAAGTTAAATATAGGACGATCATTAGTAGCTGAGAAATTTTGCCTCAAAGAAAATTAATCAAATTTCTGAATTTCATGTTGTTTCGGTTTCCCACTCAATTCGATAAGCTTAGTAGTTAAACTATGCTCACCTGGACTGGAATTTTCTTTTCCCTTATATCCCGCACCCAATAAGGCAAATATCAATATTAAAATTTAAATTTCATTTCCTACATTTTCTGGACAGCCAAGCAAATCATTGAAAATAAAAAGGAGAAGAAGAGCAGCATCAAACATGGGGTCATCTAAATATTTCGAGCAGGGAAAACTGCTAAGCAACCAAACAAGCACAAGAAGTATTTTCCTATTTGGGAAGAATCAAAAGAGCAGGAAAATTGTAGAACAGAGGGAAAGATGACCTGACCTGACCCAACAAGCTAACAGCATAGCAATCAAAGCCATTGGCGGAAAAGAAGGGGAACCAGTGCTCAGCCCAGCACCAGGCTGCATGGTAGCTTCCATGGATGAAGAGTAGAGGTGGGTTTAGATCAGATTTTCCGGTTCTATCATTTGGGTTTTTCTTCTGGGTGATAACCTCCCGTTTCCAAACCAGATGGGAGCTGGTGGAAAAGCCGGCTGACCTTGCTTGAGTTGGTATGGGACTCCCATTTCGTGAGCCTTGTGATCCGTTACGGCCATTTTGATGGAGCAAGACTTAGTGAGAAGAAGGGAGCTGGTGTGGAGAAAAGCGAGACCAGCCATTGCATTTGCAGCACTAAGGTCGGAGCCCTGACTCAGCCCACTGCTCAAGTACCCTTTTATCATATTGGGATTTGGGAATTTCAACCACTCACGTTTAATTTGTTTGTCAGGACTCAGGAGACAGGAGCCAACAAGCATTTCCAATAAATCCACAAAATATTATCCAAAAATAAGTTAAAAAAAAAAACACCAACAAAAATAGTAATAACCTTAGGAACTTAGTTATAATGTTGGGGTAGAAAAAAATGTTCATACGATTTTATTTTTGTTTAGACTATTTACTTTGTATTATAATATACTAATTTATTTCTCATAAATTTATCTCCACTAATGCTCAAAATTTAGACTTTTTCCCTCCTTATATTTATCTATACTCTAAAGTAATTGAGTTAGGTTTTATCGATATGCTTGTAAGGATATAGTTTTGCACTTTCAATAATATTTTTGCCAAGAATATAATATTTTCAAAGTTACTTTTGAAATAAGTTAGTTTTGTAAATAACTTTGTATCTGTTCCTTTTAAACCAGTTTTTCTATAATAAATATGTAAATTATTTTTTTCGGATAAATTATATTAAAATTGACAAATCCAAAAAATGTTTACGATAATGACCTCAAAAGTCATATTTTTGAACAAAAATACCCTTGAAAGTGTTTAGATAACCCTATCACATGATAACTAAATCCCTCATAAGTATTTTGTCTCATCCTCACATTAAAACTATATCCTCGTTTCGTAAATTTGAACACACTCTATCATTTATATCTTTTTATTATTTTTAAAGAAAAGGGTTAGTTTTCAAATAAGTTTTATTTTTATCCCTTTAAAACAATCATCCCTTTTTTTATATCAATGTATTTATTTAACATTAGGGGTGTGGCAGAAATTCAAGTCGAAGCAGTATTAGAGCGATGCAGGCAGCTCAGTTTAAAGGAATAGGCTTGAGCTTGGGTAGAATTTGAAAATGAAGAATACCGAGAACGCTCTAACTCTTTCGTGAGTTGCTCGAGCTCGCTCGGCAAATGCTCATTTGTACCAAGCTCGAGCTTGCTCGCTTAGTTAGCTCATGAGCTCGAGAAAGAGCTCGTTTAAAGCTCGACAAAGAGCTCGTTTAGATAGCTCGTTTAAGGCTCGTTTAAAGCTCATTTAAGGCTCGTTTAGAGCTTGTTTAGAATGCTCATTTAGATAGTTCGTTTAGAGCTTGTTTAGAGCTAATATGAAAATGTGCAAAATAAACCTTAAAATATACAAATCTAATATTACATAACCAAACATATTTAAATAAAATGTTAAATACAAATGATCGAACATGCAAGCTAAATTAAAAAAGGATAAGACAATAAAAGTTCAATTAATAGCAGTTGAAGTTCAAGAGTTAAAAATATTAAGCCATGTTCGTTTGTAGGAAAATTTTATTTGTTGTCGCATCCAAGTCTTCTTCATGATATCCACCTATTCAAAAAAAAAAAAAAAAATTTTTAAAGAGAGATTATCTTGACCTATAAAACAAACAAATTCGACATATAAAACAACGTTCTTACATGACATATCCAAAAATCCTCTTGTTCATTATGTAAAAATTAAAAAAGATAAAGCGTGTATGTTCATTATGCAACATATCATAAACGTTCGCGAGGCACGGTTGTGACTTGCTCATGAACCTATCCACGAGGCTTTGTTTCTGGTGATGGCGAGTTTAGAGTCTTTCGAGAACCGAATTTCGTTTAAACTACGAGCGCCGAAATGATATTGAGCCATTCAAGTTCGTAATAACGAGTTGGCTGAGTTTACCCTCTTTAAATCCAGCCAGTGGCTCGCTTGATGGCTAAACCGGCTACCATCCACTATTTAACATGTGAATACCTCAATTAATCTCGTTGGACTCTAAAGTTAACAAACAATTAAATCTTTAGGTCTTATAGCGAAACTTGGTAATATAATTGTTGGCGAGCGCACGTGCTTTATTCTGATGCATTTTACAAGGCGATGGTAGAGTTTGAAGGTGCTCGAGTTATTTCGTTTAAGCTTATCGCGAGTTAAGCGAGATTCTAACAGCGAACACCGAGCAGCTTCGCGAGTAGCTCGGCTCGATTACATTTCTATTTAACATGTGAATCGTAGTGTCGCATTGGAATCTAAAGTTAACAAACAATTAAATCTTTAGGTGCCATAACGAAAGTTGAACTAATATAATTGTTGATAAACAAATCTAAAGCCACATCAACAAAGGCAATAAAGAACAATAAATATGTGACCACCTCAATTTGCCACTATGGGGTTTTTAAACTTCAACTACATAAATAATGAAAGTGGATAATGAGTCCTTTCAGTAGTCGCTCACTTGCTTTATATTTTTAGAGTCGAGCTCAAAAAAAAGTTCAAATATAAATATGACATATTGGCCCGGCCCGAATAAGCCTGCAAGCTATTAGAGCATGGGTCGGGCAGACCCATTTGGCCAGTTTTTTTAATCTAAATTTTTGAATGACAGCATATTATTTTATAATTATTAAGAATAACTTTTTTTATATTTGACCATATAAAATGGTGTTGCTGTCAAAAAGAATAGTTATTAAATAATTGATTGTAAAAATAAAAATAATATTAGCATGAAAAAATTTAAAATAAAAATATGTAAATATAACTATAATAATTTATTTTGTATAATTTTTAAGAAGATAAGAATAAACTATAAGTATTTCAAATAAACTTTATTTTATAAACTATAAATTTGTAAATTTGTCGTTTATTATTATTTTAATATCATATCCATTTTGTCTCATCGCCCACATAGGATCGGGTCGCTGGCAAAACGGAGTTCGAATAAAAGCCAAATTGGCATAACCCATTTTGACCCTAATGGACTCGACCCATTTGAGCCGAATCGGCCCTTTTCCCAACTATATAAAAGATTTCTTAAACAACTAAAGTCACAACTATATAAAAGATGTCTTAAACAACAAAACAAGGAACACCAAAGAGTTGTAAAAGTATTGATAAATCTACATTACTTTATTTTTTTATTTTTTTTATTTTTTGGTCAAGGAGGAGGGGGGCTACCCCAGCAGAAGACAAACAGAGACTACGCCTTTCTTGGCGCTTTTGTACCCAACATATCTTGAAGGAGAAGGTTCTCCAGCTCTTTCGAAGGTTTTCTCCATCTTGCGATGATACTATTCGGAGAATTCAAGGCTAGCTTTGCCATCCTATCGGCAACTTGGTTACCTTCCCTATAGACATGTTTAATGCTTATCGACCAGTCTTTATTTATGTAATCATTGCATTCCTAGATTACGTTAGTAAGATAATTATTAATCTCACTCTAACCCTCACAATCCACCTATAAACTTTTAGTGAGTCAAGCTCTATTATGAGTCGTCTAGCTCCATTCTACCTTGCCATTTTCAGCCCTTGTAGAAGAGCCCAAGATTTTGCTTCTTCTATCTTTTTGGAGCCAAGCCTAGTAGTGAAGCCATCTTCCCAATCTCCATTTTCATTCCTTAATGCACCTCCTGCCCCTGCACTCGGGATCACCACATTAAGACCGCCATAAACATTTAGCTTCTTCCATCTCTGAGGTGGTTTGCTCCAACCTATCCACTCCCAACCTGGCCTTCCTATTACCCCCATTGTTATGGCCTGTGTGGCGAATGCTGCTGCCGCTTCATAGGTATAAGAATTTACCACAACCACCTTCTTTTCCAAGCTAGTGATATTGGCATTAAACACCTCTTCATTCCTCCACTTCCAAATCCACCAAAGGCAAGTAGCGAATTTTTCCTTCCATGTGTCTCTCTCCCTTGGATTACTGAAGGTAAAGTTCCATCTTAGCCATTCTTGAAAGGGCAAGATTTTGTTTCCTTTCTTCTCCTCTTCTGTCATCACCCTCTACCAAAATGGTTTCACTTTTGTGCAGTTTCGGAATAAGTAGCAAAGATGTTCCAAATCATGTGGGCAGTAGTGGCAATAAGGATCATCCGTAATTCTCCTCCTCATTCTTTCCAAGCTTGTCAAAATCTTCCCATGAAATAACATCCATATGAAGGTGCGAACCTTTTGGGCAATTGCGGTTTCCATATTATCTCCCATGTGCCATACAGGTCGGAGAATTACGATTAGGAATACTAGCATTATAAATGGTCTTCATGAAGAACTCCATTGACTAGAGTCTCAACAAGCCATCTTCGCAGTGCGAGATGTATCATCATGGTTCCCATTTTCAATAGAATTTGGGGAGGGAGCTTTCCTTGTAGGGCTTCCCAAACCCAACCTCTTGTCAAAACTCAATTACATCTCACGGTTTTGTAAGACTCTTCCAAACTTATGTCTTTAAAAAAGTCAAGTCAGAAGGAGAGTCTTCAACCATATATCTCCAAAATAGGAGTATTCTTCCCCATTATAATATGAATTCTTGTGTATTTGATTGCATCTTCATCCTTATTAGTATTACTGATGTTAATTTGATTTCTTTATCTGGACATGAGGATTCCTTTACGTGTTGCTGTTGAGGATCTAAGCCTAAAGCTCATTCTTAGCCGACAATAGTCTCCATCTGATCTTTGCCATGAAAATTAAGTTCATATTTTGCATACTCCTTATTCCTAGTCCTCCCATATCTTTTCCTTTTGTCATTGTTTCCCAATTGATAAGGTGAAGTTTCCTCTCCTCCTTTGAGCTCCCCCAAATGAAGTTTCTCACCGTCTTATCAATATTGTTGCAAAGCGTCTTCGGTAGCTTGTTGGATTGCATGGAATAGAGAGGAGTAGAAGTTAGAACTGTTTTGGCCAATGTGATTCTCCCTGCTAAGGTGAGTTGTTTAGCCTTCCAGCTTCACTTCTAGGCCGTTCTTGGAGGTATTGGAAAGTTTTGGTCTTCATCCCATTCCCATAATGGAAGGGATCCCCAAGTACTTCTCAAGCTTTGTATTTATGAGCATGCTTGAGATAGCGAAATCAATTTCTTCCTATAGTCCACGGCGAGAAAAATGCCACATTAGATTTAGGAGGGACGATGTTTCAAATGCAGGATTCACATAAAATATTAGGACAGCCCATGAGATTGGCTCAATTTGGATTTAGCTTACCTCTGTAAAAAGTAACAAGTCATCAACAAAAAAACAAGATGTGATATGGGTGGTCCATGGCGAGATAGAGTAATGGAGGAGCTTCATTCCCTTCAGCTGCTTGGGAAGTATTGTGACCCTAGTCATAATACAAAGAAGTGAGGTATGGACTAATCGGATCACCCTGTCTAATTCCTCATAGAGTCTGAACCATTTTGAGGCTTGCCATTCAAACAAGCTGACGTTAATTTGTTTCTGTATAATGTTCTTGATCCACAAGTAGCCAAGTCGGCTTTCTCCAGCGTGTCCTTAATGAACTTCGGAGGTCGGTCTAGCCTTTGCAGTCACACAGCCTTGAGCATAGAACCATTTCCTTTTCCTTGGGTTCTCTGCTTCAGTGAAGAACCTCCACGATATATTACTATATTGTTAGTAGTTTGGAGTTAGGGAACTAAGCTACTTTGGTGAGAGGGAGTAGTTGTAAAGCATGATCTCTTTTAATCTATTGGTAGAGTCTTTATAATAACCTTGTATCCCACATTGCACAGGCTTAAGGGGCGGACTTGTGAGATCATATTTGGGTGTTTTACCTTAGGGATAAGAACCAGGAGTGTGTCATTTTCTCCCTCCGGTAGTAAACATGTTTCAAGAAAATTCGAACAAACTCACAAGGGAATCTCCACTATGTTCCAAGCTTTTGGTAGAAACACACATGGAGGCCATCGTTTCTTGGAGCTTTGAGGCAGTTGCCATGTGAAATACATTGTCTTCTACCTCTTCTTTAGAAGGGTCTTTCCCATGGCTTGTTGTTGTTCTCCCAGTATTTTTGGGAAGCCGTTGTGCATGGGTAGCACTGTGTGGCTTGTATATTCCTCCTTAAAGAGGTTTTGGAAATAGTCCTGTGTCATTCTTTCTAGATTATTAACTGTTGAGCACTCCTCGTTCTCGATCTTTAACACATTAACCTTCTTCCCTTTATTTTTATGATTGTTTGTTGGATGGTAGAATTTTGTGTTCTGATCTCGAATGAATCCATCCTCACTTTTGGAACCATAGAAGCTCCTCTTAGTTAATGTTTCTAACTCTTGATGAAGTTTTCTCTAACACCACGGAGTAGTGATTACAGATTACTCATAGTCATTTGGATCTTTGATAACTCACCCCATGTCTCTTTTTTTCTCGGTTATATGTCCAAAGTACTCCTTGTTCCACTGTGTTAGGATGCATGCCAGTTGCTTATTATTTTCTATAAGAGAAGATGCTCCTCGAAATTCTTGGATATGGTTAGAAAAGCACAATTGATCGATAACGACTTGGAATTTAAAAGCCTTGATGAGAGAGAAGGTTCAACTGTTACCATTTGAATGAGGACCGAGAAGAATGAGTGAAGGGTTGAGTTTGGGAGGGTCCTCAACCTTCGCCGTAGGAAGCATTCACTCCAGGTCAAATTCCCCAGGAGGAGCACGAATGAGACATGCACCTTGGAAAGAAGAAGATGAGTTCCCCTTGTCGGAGTAAGCTTTGATCAGAGTGTAACCTGAATCAAAAGACATGTTCATAAATCCAATAAACAAATCTGAGAGCTTCTTCTTGGTCGAGTTTTCAGGTTTAGTTGTTTCCACTCCACCACTGGTGTTTGATTAAATCACTTGCCACCACCCATGGTTCCTAAAAGTTCACCACATTTTGATTCAGGTCTTGCCATTGATACTTTCTTATGGTGCAGTTTGGGCTGCCGTAAACAATTGTGAGAAGCCATGAGTGGCTATCATTTATTTTTGCATGGATAAATTGGGGATGTGTTTGGAGGATACAGAGATCGGCCTCTTATGACCAAATTCAGGCTATAGCTTAGAGCTTCTACTCAAATCCATGTCTGCCAACTCTCTTGCATATGTTATTTGCATATCACGGAATTGCATTTTGTTTCAGCCGGGCTGATATTATCAGTTCATGTCGATGCGGTATGACTTTAGAGTTATGAGGAAGCATTTTGAAATTTTGCCGTTGCAATTCAAATTAAAACTTTCATTAATAAATATTGGTATATTATATATAATGCATATGCACATTGTTGCCAACCACCTTGTAAAGCCATCAACTTCTGCTTCTGTCTTACTACACTCTGGTAGGGAAGGAGTGTACCCGTTGCAGAAAGCGAATTCTCTCTTCTAATTGCATATAATGGGATGTGGTAGGTTTTTGAGATACATGATCGCCGTCTTACCTTTTCGCTCAAGGAATCGGTCTCCTTTTCCATCTCTCCTACAAGAGGATCCTTGAAGTGTTCACCTCCCATATAGGATAGGCCATTCTATATTATCAAGTAGTTGTTGGATATTGCTGCAAAGTCGGGATAGGTTTGCATGTGACCCTATTCTTTCTTTACGGAATGGAAGTTTGACTTGATTTGATCGGACACCATCAATTGTTCGATTTATGCATCCTTTGCCAGTTTCCTCTTCCTCCCGAATATTCCATGTGAAATATCCTTTACTCCTTGTTTAGGCTTCTTTGTGGTATTCTTCATCTTCCTTATCAACATGCACGGTTGGGGGGTTGATATTCTCTAATGGATTGTGGGATGGCTAGATAAGGGAGGAGTTTTGTATTTGTACATTTGTTCTCTTTCCTTTTCCGCTCGGTAGTGTTAGGCTCCCCCTCTAGCGATACGGCTTTCCATTTGTTCGTTTCCTTTCCTCCTCGGTATGATCCTTAACCTTATCTTCTTCCAAGTCCGAGATGGAATATTTGATTGTCTAACCCCATGTTTAAATCTCTGTGATTGATATTCATTTGTTTTCACTTCTTTGTCTTGCCTTTCTCAGTCCATCGTCTCTTAGTTGCTTTGAGTGATTGGAACTCTGCCCAGTTAAATCTCTTAAGCGAACATCCATGGCCCCAAAGTCCTCCTTTATCTCGCGTTAATTGTTTCATCTGTTTCATGTCTTATAATTATCTGTCTAATCTGCGCCTTACGTACATCCCTTATCGATGGTTCCTATACTGTTGGGACTGTCGTCGCCAGAATTTCAGAAGAGCAAGTTTCCTTCCTGTGACCATACATATCGCACCTGAAACAAACTAAGTGTATCCCCTCATAATCCAACTTCATGATCCGTCTTCTTAATTTGAACTTCGAAACCAATGATTTGAGAAGGTCTACTTCGACACTTATTCTCATGTAATGCCCACGTGACATTATACTTGTGGCATTGTCCACTCGGATAGGTTTCCCAATTTTTGATCCCACCCTCATCAAGAACTTGTAATCAAAATTGTCGCACCCACAATACTGGTCATTTCGAAGGCGGGTGGATCGAGGACATGGACCAGTTTTATCATATATATATTTTCGAATACTGTAGAAATAAATGTCGCATAATCATTTCAGTTAAAGAGGGCCCACCATTTTGTCAATTAACACTTTCATTCAATATGACATGTATGTCATTTCAACATTATCATTTACAAAACATTATCAGAGTTCATCTCCACAAATAAATCAAAATATGTTCTTCCCATGAGCTTATACATTTTGGTTTCATTGAAAATGATCAAAATAATGTCATGAGATGAAATATGTGCATGAGATGGAGTGTTTACTTATACTACGCCCGATTAATGATGACTAAAGGCTTTAAGGAGTCTTTGATCTTACCCTATTCACTCGAATGCTGCGCATGATAAAACAACGTGCTATACATTTTCATGCTTAGTAGTTCTATGCATTTCTATCCTCATTTCAATCAAACACAAAATATGTATATTTTGGAAAACAACATTTTAGCACATTTTCAATGATCAATGCAATAAACAATATATATGTTAATTTTTCATTCAAAATCAAATTATGCATTTCACACATTTACTTAAAAGTTTGCCCTTAAATGGAAATTAACCATGACTTTGGTGTATAGGATCTTGGAATCAGCGCGATCGATTGGCTGCAAGTCGGTATTAAAACATTTAATAACACAGTATGGTCTCGCTGTGTTGTTGACTCTTTATTTAAAAATTTATGTTGTGTACACTATCGATATTGTCCCGTTGGGCTACGGATCAGTATGCTACTATAAATTATTTCGTTCGCAGTACTGCTACATTGACCCTTATTAGTATATCAATATATCTTTAACTTGAATATGACAAATAACATTCTCTTAAGGTCATTAATACCCAGTCATAGTAAATTACAATATTGTATATACATATATACCCCAATAAACACATTTTGACGCTCATGTAGTTTTCATGGCAATTCATTTGCAATCAATTTCCCAATCACTTAAGACAAATTTGTTTATGGTTAAAAAACAAAGCTGCATGCAATTTTCGATGTAAATCATTTCGGTTTTGACAAATCCAATACCTACTGCTTGCAATATGAAAAAGTAGAAGAATAAACCAAAAATGTTATAAGCTATGACTCCTATCCTTGGAATCCCGATCTTACTCAGGTTTCCTCGTCACCAACCCCTAGTCCATCACAAAGAGAAAAATATCAGTTGTGCATGCTAGTGTTTTTGGTTAGGGTTGATTTCTACCCGATACACTTTCACTTGTAAAATTTTTTGGGAACAAATGAATCATATTTTACCCAACTCCTTCAAGTCCATTGTTCCTCTATAAATCTATTTTATTAAAAAATTAGAATCATCAAATTCGGAGCACCAAAACTCAAGATATGTTTTAAACAACCGGAACTACTATATTTTCAAAACATAACCAGAATTTTCTTGTAAATAGAGCTCCCCTTAGACGAATTTATTGGTACAATGAGGTTCAAATTTGAATACACTTATTTCAAGAAAATTACTCTAGAATTATAGTTGTAAAAATTTGAATAAGCTGATTTGGATAAGTGAACTCAGCATAGCCTAAATACCAAAACTGTCCCAAAACACTAAAATTGTACCAAACAAGAACCAGAATTTGCCCGAAAACAGAATTTCACTTTTACGTATTTTTGGGTCTAATGGAATCCAAATTTGAACACACTTATTTCAAGTAAATTTGTTCTCCTAGAAGTCTAATTTACCCAAAAATTTGAATCACTCAATTTGGATGAATAATGACCCAGTTATGGCTAAAACAAAAACATGAGTTTTGAAAAAATTACTTGACATCTCCCTTAAAACCTAACATTTCTTTATCACAAAGATTAAAACGAAACCCGATCATGTCAAGCAAAAAGGTTTTCTGAACTCTAACTCAAACATATATATACAAAAATAGGGTTTTACCAAACCCAAACACAATCAAAGAGGGAGTTAGGAGGGTTCCTAATCTTGATTTTCTTGATCTTCACTAGCTTTCTCTTCTTCCTTTCCTTTTTGATCACATAGAACCTTGAACAAAATGGAGTAAATCAAACCAACATAGAACCTTGAACAAAATGGAGTAAATCAAACCAAATTTGGCTTCATCCCCCACAAGCACCGTAGCCCTAAGCTCTCCCAAAACCAAAATGTGTTCTTCTCCATTTACAAGACAATATTTGGTCTTATATCATTTTCATGTACAAGGCCATGTTTGGCTAAGGACATTTTTGACTTAATTTCCCATTTTTACATTAAAGCCCTTCATTTCTATTTCATTTGCTATACAACTTATCACATTTCTACTTTGACATATACTATTATTCATTTATGACCTTTGGGTCATCATTTGACAATTATAATTTTGACCTTGGCTCTTGTATTAATTCCAGTTTTATTTTATTTTTTTCACTTAGCATTTAAATTCCGAAAAATTCAAATATAACTTGTATTATACCCTAAACATATCATTAAACTACTATGTCTTAATTTGAATTGCACTAATCAACTATAAATTCTCACTTTAAAAACCTCTATTTTTATCACTTAAAACCAATAAAATATCGAATAAATAACATAAAAATTTATAATAGCAGAAAATGTTATAAAGTAAAATAATAAAACGAAAAGACTATTTTTTGGACGTTACAAAAATATTATATTGGTAAACATGGTAATCTCATCCAGACCATAAGACTTCTCAAAGAGTTCTGGTTATGATCGAAATTTGGTTGCCATTGTTATACTGTGAGGTAATGGTTAAAGATCATTCAGGGCCTTTCAAATTTGGCATGGTGTAAATATCCTCAGAGATGAAAACTTGGCTAGAAAAGAAACCGTATCTAGGCTAAAGTGCTATAAAACACTCTCATAGATCATTATCTTCTTAGCAATAGAGTTCATATCTATCTCTTCAGAAGTTTAATGATCAGGTGTTCTTCAGAGTGTCAATTCTCATTTCCTCATGAAAAGTGATTGGCGGGGCAATTTCCACCTCCTCATCTTCATCTGAACATTCGTCTTCCTCATCTTTGAAGATCAAGTCTTCATCCATATTCTCCAATCTCTGTCCCAACAGTTTCTCCTTAAAGGAGACTCCAGTGAAGGCATTGTCCTTCGTTGTCATTTCAACATCTGGAGGTTGTACTTCTAGCTTGTTATCATTAGCCCGCACCTTCTTGTTACTCATGACGAGTAAATCTTCTTCTTCTTTCGTTTTGGCATGGGTACTTTATGGGGTGCTATCCATAGGTTAAACCCTAAAAATTCTTTTTATGTACCTTACTTTGTACCCACTTATAATTTTCCTTAATTTTTATATCAATCAACCAAAAAAATGAATTTTATTAAAATTTAAATATAATTAACATATAACAAAGGCATCTCTTAAGATATATTTTACATTATTTTCATAAATAAAAATTATATTTATATTAAAATCATCTCTTCAATTGATATTTTCCCGAATTATCATTTACTGGATTGACATTAAAGATACATGTCGAAACAATATTTTCCATCTTTATAAATTATATTTATTGAATTTATAACAAAAACAGTATTAAACACCCTCAGACCCCACTGTTCATTAAAGGTAATTTCCTGTCTTGATCTGTAATTCTTTATGACATTGTACTGATGAACAATTAATACATGCACATTCCGCATGTAATTATCAAGCTGATTTCTTTTATGGCTACATCCAGCCAGAAGTTGATCTTGCATTCATTTTCCTAAATCTGCAGAAAGTTGTATGTAAAAGACCAAGCAGCATAAAATCAGTTTGGAAAATAAAAATCAATAGATTTTAAACTAGGAGAAATTATTTCAAATCATATACACATTGAGAAATTTTGAGTCATCGCTTTCCATACTGCCAAAAATGGTGGAATGACAATCAGAAGAAGAATCGAGAAGCAGAAACGACTTTGACTAAAAACTTTGTAACAAATTTTGATCTGACATAATATTAAGGCACTTTTTAGTAGGTAGAAAATTTTACATTTTTACATTAAAACTTTTTTTTTTTTAACGAGCAGTTTAGTTATGAGAATTAGGCAAAGCAAATTTTGAACAAAGAAAATGGTCAGCTGATACTGACATTTATATATGAATCAGAAAACTGTTCTATGTTATTTTCCTTGTTTTTGAATTAAATCGAAAACACGGGATTTGATCGATTGGGATAAAACGAAAACACGGGATTTTATATATGAATCATTAACTTCATTTTCAAGAAAATGGTTTCGTGATTTGTCTTATTAACATTTTTGGCCAAAATTAAAATCTGAAACGTATTTTACGAAAATGAAAGCCCAAAGATTAGAATACGTTGAAAATTTTAATAATGCGAATTTTTAGATAGAAGTTAAAATTTTTCGTGAAGCTAACGAACTTTGAGATTCATGTAGGCAATGGGATATAAGCTTTGTCAAATTGATTCAACATATAAAAATACCATTACAAACTCAATTTTTCGATAACACAGCTCCATTCAAATTCTGAATTATTACATAATCAAATAACTACTTAACACGATTGTGGTAAATCTTTCGATCATTTGATAAGATACAAACCATGAAGCTCGGTGGCCATTTGGATATGATGGAGCATTTAAACGAAGATAGGATCGGCATGTCAACATTTAAGCATGCATTTAACGAAAAAAGCGAAATGGTTACTGGATTGATGTAATGAGAAGCCATCGCTTCCAATCTTATGGCTGATATTCTGATTGCTCTGCAGGTGCGTGACAGTCCGAATAGAGATCAATGAGCTCTTCCCTTTTCTCCCGAATTCGATCCGGCAAGAAATGTGGAAGTCTTTCGAAAACATGAGAATAGGATCTATCTCTCTCTCCCTCTCACACATCTCTTTATATATCGCACTGCAGTTGGACCACTTGACTTAATGGTAGGTCAGTAAATAAAGGTGACGTAAAATCAGAAAAAATAATATATTTCGACCCATTGTAGTTCCTGATACAAAATGAACTAACAACGATTTATAATATTATCAAGTTGATTATGTAAGTCCACATAAAAATTCAGCAATTCTCCCACTTGGACTACATAATCAAGCATACAACATCATGTCATAAATCAATGTCTGTAAGAATCATCAAAACAAATAATCAAAAGCAATCATACATCTTCATTGCTTGATTTATAGAAAAGTACAATAATAGCAATCAGCTTCCAGCTTAATAGCATAGTATTCACGATGCGAAATGGCTCCCGCTAATAATACAACCTAGGCTTCCAACAACGTTTGAGATACATGTTCACGAAGCATGGCATGGGTAAGCCTTTTGTTAATGGATCATATACCTTTTGTGGACATGTATTCAATATCAATAAGAGACTGCCGCTTTCTGCGTAACAAAATAGAACTTTACATCAATATATTTGGGCGAGAAATACTCCTAGTGTTCTTGGAAAGCAATATTTGTAGATTATCACAAAATAATTTATTTGGTCTAGAAATAGATCAACAACTCCCAGAAGCGAAACAAATTCGCGTCCACATAGCATGACCTTGAAGCCTCATAACATGCCACATACTCTGCCTCCATAGTTGAGGATGCTGTAAGTGTTTGCTTGACACTCTTCCAAGATACAGCTCCTCCTGCCATCATAAAAATATAGTCTGTAGTGGATTTCTTATCATCATCACGTAGAAACCGTCGGTATCCCACAAAACCCGGCTTCATGGCGAGTAATTTGGTCTGTGATATGTCGAAACATTAAGTCCTTAGTTCCTTGCAAATACCTAAGGACCTTCTTAAATTTCCCTTTCAATGCGACTCGGGATTGCTCAAGTACCTCTGACAGGCCGCAAACAAAAGCGTATCGGGCGTGTACATACTTGAGCATACATAAGGCTGCCCACCACAGATGAATAAGGAATGGTCTCATTTTCACTCTCTCATCATCATTTTGGGGACAACGAGCCTTTGAGAAACTTATCACCCTTCTGATTGGCGCTCTAGTAGATTCTGATTGCATATTGAACCTCTTGATATCCTTTCAATATAGGCTCTTTGAGATAATTTAAGCACTCCATTAGCCACATCACGAAGAATCTTTATGCCCGAAACATAGAAGCACCATGAGATCCTTCGCTGTCAAAATGGGTTAATGACATGTCTTTGTCTCGTCAATAGTCGGGGATCATTTGATCTGCGAGTAGTATATCATCGACATAAAACAAGAAATATGTAACTTCTCCCCCTTGCTGACCCTCAAATATATGCATCTATCATTGTATTCTCTTCAAAAACCATTTTGGAGGTGATAATCTTATCCAACTTTAGATACCCTTTGCCTCGAAACTGTTTAAGACCATAAATGGACTTATTGAGCTTGCAAACTAAAATCTTCCTTTCCAACTTCTACAAAACGATGAGTTTGCTCCATATACACCTCCTCATCAAATCACCGTTCAAGAGCGTCTTGACATCACATCTGATGTGTCCAAATCAAAATGAGCTACTATGGCCATAATCACTCTAAAAGAAGTCTTTGAGTAAAACCTGGTGAAAGAGTTTCTTTGAAATCAATTCCTTCTCTTTGAGCTATAACCTTTAACCACAAGTCTAGCTTTATATCTTTCTACTTTCCAGTTAGAATCACGTTTAGTCTTAAAGACACTTAGACAAGCGGTTTACAACCATGTGGCGATTCAGCCAAGTCCCAAACACCATTCATATGCATAGAATTTATTTCATCATCCATGACTTCTTTCCAAGAAGTGAATTGAGGACAATGGTGCTTCTCGATAAGTAATTTGGATCGAAAACATCATAACCATCATGCACCATTGCTCCTGCAAATAAACCATATAATCATCTGAAATAGCTGCCCTACGAACTCTCTGTGATCTTCTCAAAGGAATCTCACTAACAGCAGTGTCATCTGCAGGAAGGCCAGATTCCATTTGATCACTATGTTCTCCTTGATTAGTGGCTTGCTGTTGGACAACAGGAACATCCACATATGGAACATGAGATGTAGGAAAAGGAATCACAACATGCTCTTCTCTAAGAGGTATCTCACGAGGCACAAAATTTGGATGAGCATCAATTTCATCCACCTCGAAAATATCTGACCACTGTCGACTCAATGATCACAGTGGTATCGATGGACACAATAAAATCTAGGCCCCTTGATCGATACAATAGCCAACAAAGAAACCACTAATGGTTCTAGGATCCAAGTTTCTTATTTGTGGGTTATAGGGCCCTAACCTCGACCTTACATCCCCGAACATGGAAATGGTGAGGCTGAGTTCTTTCGACCATAGCTCATAAGGTGTCTTAGTACGGACTTCTTTGGGCACTTGATTCAAAATATGCACGCGATCCTTCAAAAGCTTCACCCCATAGAAAATGCGAGTAAGAGGTGCTCGACATGCACCTCACCATAATACAACAATGTCTGCGATTCCTCCTTTCTGCCTTATTACGGTAGTGCGGCATTATATCTCGCATTAATGCCACATTCAACTGAAACTTATAAATAGTCCGAGTTTAGATCGATCTATGTCTTATACTTCCATAATACTCGCCACCTCTATAAGATTTTATAGCTTTAATGGGCTTTCTAACGACAACTCCACCTTAGCCTTAAGGCTCTAAACACATTGAAGTCGATTTCTCATGGATTAGTTCAACATAACCAAATCAAATCATCAATGAAAATGATGAAATATTTATAACCCCCTAAAACGATTGGTGTCGAAAGGACCGCATATATACAGTGTGGATCAAGTCTAAATCCTTTCCTGTCATAATCTCTCCTTTACGGTCTTTCTTTGTCATCTTCCACACAAGCAAACCACACAAGTTTCAAAATCGAGAAATCAAGATTAGAAAGCACACCATCTTTTACCAATCTCTCTAATCTTTGCCTAGAAATACTTTGAGTGTTTGTGCCCGCAACATGGAAGAACTCAAATTCATTCTAGCACGCTTGCAATAACAACGAGAGTGGCGAAAGATGAATCACATAACAAACCATGATGCCCGAGACAATAAGATTTCCAAACAAAACACCATTACCCATTAATTACGAGTTGCAAAAATATCGACTTTTCCATCTCGAAGTGAAAAGAATAACGAGTCTATCGAAGAGACCGCGAATCGGATTCCTCAGTGAGGTATAAAAGCCATATTGTAACAACAAAAACCTTCACGTGATCAATTTAGGCTTTATCATGCCAAAAATTCCACTTTTACTTTGTGAATCACCCATATACACACATTCTTCATGCTTTGTGGCTTCATACATTTGTCATCTCTGCGAAGAATTAGTGACATAGTGTGCTCAGGTATCTAACCACGAATTGACATGAACATCAACAATATTTGTCTCAATCATGTTTGCATTCAACTTAATCATAACAACAATTTCACCTTTCTTTTTCTTTTCTAGCCAATTTTTAAATTTAAGCAATCGGCTTGCTTGTGGCGATCTTATGGCAAAGTTGCACTTCCTTTGAATTTCTCCTCTTTGCCGGTATTAGAAGAAGCATATGAAGAGAGTTCCTTGATTTGAATTCCCTTTCTCTTGAAGCGCCAAAGCCTCAAAATTCTTGTGTAGAGTTTTCTTCACATTGCGGCTTGATCGATTAAGAGCAAGGGAGTGAGTCTCATTTTCTTCAGTGAGACTTCATGTTACTTTTCTAATGGGCATCAACTCTTCCGAGTCATTCTTCCTTCAAGGCATTGTATGTCAACTTCGCTGCATCCAAATGAAAGCAGGAAGAGACTCAAGTATCGGCCCGTTTCGAAATTTTTCACTCGACTCCACTTTCATCTCATTTGCCTTGTTGAAGTAATTGTAGCTTGATGATATGATCTCTAACTCCCTTGACTCCATCATATCTTTGTGGTGTAAGAAGCTTTAAATAGGTGCCATTACGCCTTATCAACCTTGGTATAATTGGCCTTCGCATGATAAGAAGTCTTTGGCCCACTTCCGTTTTAGCGCATTCTTTGATGAATTTATCCGCAGTGTAATCTCATCGATCAGCGGCTCTGTTGGAGTGCTCCCGTCTTTCATAAAATGATCTTTCATCACATGAAGCTTTCATTAGTGGGCTTACTTATTCATCAACCCTGAAAGCCAAGTCCAGTTTGCGAGTCATATGCACGTTAAAGGACTCAAGCCATTCTTAAAAATTATTTTCAGTAAGAGGTTTGATGGCGGACAATTGCGAGAGAAATCTCTTTAGGATTCTTGTAGGCTGAAAATAGCAAAATTCAACAATATGCATGTTATTACAATATCATGCATTTGCTAGTTTCCATAATTTCTTAATTTAGCAATAGCTTGGAATTAAAAAAAAATTCCGCAGAAATAGGACAACTAATTAAATGTACAACCAGATATGCTAATTTTATTACGAAGGGCAAAAGAAAATTAGTACGGTTCTCATATACAATTAATTTCCTTCATCGATCTAAGCATCCTACCAAGCATTATTATTATCATCGATAGGACAATTAAAATACCGTATGGATCTTAGTAATCACAATAACAAAGCAACTAAATGTAGAAGTCAGAAAAAAAAAAAAAAATTGACATATATAGAGTCCGATAGGCAACTTTACTATATATTAATTATTCATCATAAATGGAGTTAAATATTTAATTTGCACAATTTGACACACTTGGAATTACGATGAGTAATCACACAAGTGTTCATTATTGTCATAATAAATTTAAATAATTAACGAGTGACATGAGCTGACATTATTGGTAAAAAAAAAAAATTAAAAAAGCAATGATTATAATAATTGTCCTATTAAAATCAATTTTAACAAATGCATAATCAATCCAAGCATACCAAGGCAAACAAACAAATAAAAAAATGGTTTTTAATTTAATTACATCATGATGGCGTCATGATGACGTCATCATCCTTTGTTTATCTTCTCCTCCATATGAACCCGACTGGTTCTGGAATTTTTTTTTTTTTTGAACTGAAATACTTAAATACTTAAATTTCCTTCAATACAAACCCAAGAATGCCAAGATGAGCTCCAAACAAGAACCAAACACGCATAATAAACGAAGCGAAACAATGCTAATTTTGAAATACGAATGAGCTCAAAAACCACGAAAAAAGGATGGGTTTTGCCAAACAACATTCTCTACACATCAACCTCAATCGGGCTTGAAAACCAAGAATAAACACCAGCGAAGAAAAAAAAAAAAAAATGACTTAAGTAACCAAAAAAAAGCGAGAGCGAAAATAACGCATTCTGAAACTGCAAAATGTACTTGTTACGACTCGTACCAATTGATGGAACATTTAAACAAAGATGAGATCACATGTCAACATTTAAGCATCGTTTAAACGAAAAAGCGAAATGGATTTACGGATTGATGTAATGAAATACATCATTCAATCTTGACGATGTTCTCAGTACCTTTCTACGTGCGTGACGGTGTCAGGAATAGAGGATCAATGAGCTCTTCCCTTTTCTCCCAGATTCGGTCAACCGAAATATGAAATCTTCCCGAAGCCACAAGAATGGGATCTATCTCTCTCTCCCTCTCACACATCTCTTTATATATCCACTTTGATTGGACCACCCGACTTATGGGCGATCGGAAGTAAATTAAATTGGCGTAAAATCAACAAATAATATGTTTAAGCCGGGTATGGTTCACAATACAAAATGAACTACTTAATGATTTATAATATTATCAAGTTGATTATGTAAGTCCACACATAAAAATTCCAACAGGATCAACTTATATATGATAGCAGCCTCCCATATATCTGTTTTTTAAATAAACTGTGAAGGGACTATTTCAATTCCTTAATTATTTATTTACTGAAGAAATGAATATTCATAATCGATCAAATGGGGATGGTTTTTGGTTTTGACACTATACTCATCCAGCCAAGAAATGATATCATCAAAGACTCGAATTATGATCTCATCCGGCTCACCTTCATGAAGAGCATGATAAGCATCCTTATAACGATGGATCAGTCATGATAGTCTCTCCATCTGGGTTAACCATGCTTAGAGACACCTGTAAATCATAGCAGTTCTAAGTTATCTAAGACATTGGTATAGAACTTTCCAAAATCACATGAAATTTATGCTGTTGAAACTTGAATCCAATGAATTTCAGAGGTTCAGTAATCCTGTTCAGCTCCATGAATCACATTGGTATAGAACTTTCCATAATTCTACCCATGGGAAGAATCACATTCCACCCATAATTCTTATATCCATGAATCCCCTTGGTATAAAACTTTCCAAAATCACATGAAATTTATGCTGTTGTACTTGAATCAAATGAATTTCAGAGGTTCAGTAATCCTATTCAGCTCCTTAGTAACGGAAAATGTATGGTATATTAATTTTCTATTTTTTTTTGTATCATGTATGGTGTATATATTGCATCATATTGGGTACACTCTTTCTGTATCATGAAAAATGAACAAATAAAGATATTCAGCATACATATGTGTGTGTATATATATATATATATATATATATATATATATATATATATATATATATATATATGTCTGTACTCTTTGAAGCATAGAATACTACATAACCTTTTTCTATTAGAGTAATATATAACCAGTTTCAAGAAAGATAGTCGAATTTAAAGAGATAACAATATCTTACCATATGAAGAAACATGGAAATAAGTTTTAAAGTTCAATTTACAGCAAAGTGTAAGTTCAATATATGGAAATTCATCACAACCTATCAAAAAAATAAAATAGGCTCATCACAAAAATCCATAAGTTAAACTTTTTTGAATTTTAGATTTGATTTTTAATTCCAAGTTGTTAAACACATGCTATATGTGTTATTGACTATCATCTCCAAAATTCAAATGTTTCATATTTGTTACTGTTCCTTTCCCACAAGAGAAAAAAGAAAGTATATTCAGTAAAACTTTTTTTCATCAATCACGATCAATTTCAATATCAACCTTCAAACGGTGTTTCCTTTTTTTTTCTTTTTTCTTTTTATAAGCATGGATGTTTGGACTAGCTTGCACGCACCTTCACTAATCTCACTAGCCTGAAGTTTACCTTCAGTGGCCCTAAAAGGACTCGAACCAGTCAAATCATTAAAATGAAAATTCTTCATTATTTATAATAATATATTTATTATACTTGCAACATTTCAAGTGGTCTTTGGCAACAAGAATGCAGCTTTTCATGTTGGCTTATTTTACCTCTTACCCTTTTGTATGCTCAATTTCTAACTATCCCCTACATTTTAAACAATTAACATAAGATAAAATATGAAATGCAATACATATTCATCCCCATAAAAAATTATCATAATCGCTGTAACATATCATGTCTCAACGTTGTAATGACCATGATTATAAGTATATGTTTTTGGTGTCTCCCTTCAAAACCTGAACCATATTTCTTCAATCCTCTTCTCTCTTCTATTTGCACATTTTATCCAAAATCAAGCATGAACAATGCAAATGAGGTAAGTAAAATTCCACCTATAAACATTTCACAATGCTAGGTACTGATCATTCAAATGTCTCCTAACTGTTTGTTTGTGACATGGTGTTGAGGATTCAGATTTTGAGGGGCTTCTGAGAAGCTGTTAAGCCTGTTATTCATTTTATTTTCATTCCTCTCACTACTCTTTCAACTCGGAAGAATTTTTTTTTTATCAGTAAAAAGCAAGTGTTATAGAGTTAGAAAAAGTTCCCATGAGTACACAAGTTGTGGACAAAAGGGAGCCAAAAAGCCCAGACAAGAAAAAAACCCCAAGATCCTACCTACTCCCACCCAGTCGGGAAGCTTATACGAGTTCGTGTTTCAATACAATACGAGGTTGGCCCCAGTCATAGGTGGAAAGCAGTTGGCTTTGTCGGCCTATTGAGTGACCTCATTCGAACACTAGCTGTTTCTTGCACCAAAGTGTAATGGCGCCCAAGGTGTTGCATCCATAATTTTTTGCGTTTTTTACCCACTGCAACTCCTTGCCAAGCTAATAGAGTGTGGAGAACCGAGTGCGGGAAAACCCAGCTAGCCTCAACAATCGACAAAAAAAGGTTAGCAGCATTTCTTACTTTACGATTGGATCAACAAATGATCACATAGACTCTTCATCCTCCTGCGGAAAACATGCATTTGCAAAAATCATTAGTAGTTGAGTTGATCTAGCGTGAGCACTTTACGCAATGACTTCCCGTGCGAAGAATCCTATTTTGGAGAGCTGTGGATTCCATCGCGAGAGGAAACTCAATAGCGGGAGATGGGTCTAAACTTTTGTACATTATCTTAACCGAGAATCCTTTTTCCTTAACACCCTTCAAGAATAACACGTATAGAAGAATAATTTTGACCCCACGGGTTTGTGGAATCTCTCCACCTCTTCTATCTCCCAATCGTTGAGAGGTCTTAGGAAGGTTGGAGACCAGCACCCTTCCCCCCTGCCGCTATCCCACATGTCCGCAACCGTGGTCTCTTGATTTAGAGCCAAATTAAAAAGGGAGGGATGAATAAAACACAGCGCCTTGCGAGCGAACATCTTTCCAAAGTTGATCACCATTCCATCCCCGAGAAAATTTGCGTTACGAAAAAGCTAGAGCCACTTTCTTGATTTCCTTCCATAGACTAGTCCCATAGTTGCCTCTGAGGTCACAAGTGTGCCAACCTCCATTGTCTTCATCGAATTCTTGCAAATAACGCTGGCGGTTTACATCGTTGGCAAACGCGGCTCCATTCTGTTTCAGCGAGAGATACTTTCTTGTCAAGGTCGCTCCCTCCCCAAAGAAACTATCTTTGAATCATATCAAATCTAGCACAAACTTTTTGAGGCATTTGGAAAAGAGAAAGATAATGGGTGGGAGGCAGATGAATGCTACGGGATAAGTGTTAACCATACGCCTTTTGAAATATCTTGAATCTTCTAGGAAACTGACCTCTTTGGGAATCTCTCTTGGCCAAGTCCTAGACACACAGAGTCTTGTGTTTGAGGCCCGGGTAAGAAGTAGGAGGGATCGACACTGCGTACTAATACGAAGCAGGCTCTCCACGTTACCGCAGGACCAATTGGGATAATTTCCTCTTGTTTAAGTTAATTCTCAAACGACACCTCTTCAAACCACATCAGGGTACAGCTTAGAACTTTAGTTGGTCTTTATCGGCCTGCAAGAAAGTGTAAATCGAGCATGAAGGAGATGGGAGATAACCATCTCCTCACCTCTCCTATCAGCAATCCTGTTGCCGGAAAGATAGTTTCCTTCGACAACGCGATTTATCAAGCAGCTAAGAGCCTCCATTCCGATAACGAAGAGATAAGGGGAAAGGGGATCGCCCTGTCTTAATCCCCTTGAGCTTTGGAAAAAGCCAAGCGAAGAAATTTATTGATAGGCAAGAAAAAGAGGTTGTGGAGATGCACCACTTTATCAACTCATCCGACCTCTTTGAAACCCATCCTTGCCCATGACACAGTACAAAATTCCTAGGCGTCTTTGTCATTACATGCTTTTTCTATATCCGGCTAGCAGACCAACCCACACTTCTTCCTTCTCAAGGTTGAGTCCACTATCTCATTGGTGATCAACACTGCATCCAGGATCTGTCTCCCCTTGACGAATTGACCATCAACTCGGAAGAATTGACCATCATTCTCTATACACTGTCCCTTTATATAGTATCATCCTTTTTTTTATCCAGATATAAATAAATAAATTTCCAGATTATGTTGATCTCATTGTCAGTGAAAACAGAGAACCTAAGAAACACCTAACTAACTTAGAACTCTAAGAGAAAAGTTTCAAAGAAGAAGCCCAAGATGTGAAATAAAGCAGATTGAATCCAACTTAAGCAAAATGGTATGTATATTAAGCAATTTGTACACATATATAAATTGTCAGAGAGAAGCAACATACTTCTTCTAATCGACGTTCTATCTCTTGGGTGGTTGAACAGCTCCCACAGCAGTTCTCAAGCGTAGTTTATCCTTGTAATACAGTACGTATATGCAACCTGCATACAGATGAGAACAGAAATATTTGGGCCACACATTTGCATGAGGATTTGTAAACTGTAAAATCGTGCAAGGTGGACTGCAGAAATGATGCAGGAGAAGGAGCAAACAGCACTAGAGAAATAAACCCCATTGCCACACGACCCTGAAGTATCTACATCCATATGCCATGCTACAAATGAACATCTGCTAAATGTTTGGTCTATAAAATGATTTCTTTGAAAACAGAAAAGAGAAACAAAACCAGCTTCCTCTTTTCAAGTCTCCTGAATACCATCTTAGCCAAATCCTTTTTGTAGTACTAATTCTTCTTTAAAAGAAAATAAAGCAATGCTAATCAAATTTTTCACTAACTCTGGAGGAACCATATCATCTGCAATCTATACAGAAAACACACACATATTGCTAATCAAATTTACAGATCACAGATGGACATGGTGTGTATCAGAATCAAGTTCAGAAGAATACCTTGCACATAGGTGCAACTAGAATTAAGTTGCTTCAAGTGCATCTAAAGGCAGTACAGCCCCACACATAGACTCTCCAAACAGGGAGCTAGGAAGGGTACAGAATTCTGATGGCACAAAAATGAATTAAAGTACACCAACAATCCAAAAAAAAAAAAGTTCAAAATTCAGGAAACCCAGATTGCATTTCTCAAATGAAAATTTGAGAATTCCTTTTTCATCTCCAAAGGGTAATGGGCATCCATCTAGGAAAAAAAAGTAACGAGGGAGAGTTTAGAACTCTATTCCATCAGTGCAACTCCTCCAGCAGTCTTAATCTTCTCTATTATGTCATTTGCCTCCTCTTTGGTGATCCCTTGTTTGATCACAACAGGCACCTTCTCAACAAGGTCCTTGGCCTCCTTCAAACCCAGATTAGTAAAAGCTCTCACTTCCTTGATCACCTTGATTTTTGCAGCTGCATCAAACTTCTCCAATTTCACATCAAATGCTGTTTTCTCCACCTTCTTTTCCTCAACCTTTCCAGCTCCGGCTGCTGCCCCTTCCTGGGAACCCAATTCCATTCCTTCCGTGGAAATCACTTGCGTATTCGGAAGGCCCAGCCCCTCTTTCAGTATGGGACCAATTTGTCGCCATTCTTCAGGGGCTAGGGCTGCAATTCGTTTTGCGAGCTCCACGATTTTGGCAGAGGGCGGAGGCTTAGGGCCATAGGGATCATAGAAGGGCGGATATTTGTACCTCTTGGGCTTCGCATTGGGATCTCTGGGAACAAAATCGTGTTGGAAAAAACGAGATTGCGGAGGCCCGATTGTATTGGAGAGAGTCTGATGAACCCTAACAGCTTTGACAAGTGTATTAATCTTCATGGTTTCGTTAGTGAGTAAACCTGACTCATGAGACGAAGATGACTACAAGGGAGTACAATCCTTTAATCATGTCAATGCAGGAACTTCTTCAACAATTCACAAGACAAAGCTTAACTTTCCTAGATTGGATCCAAACTGCGTAGCACAAAAATTTCATGAGACAGATAAAAACGGAGAACGAAAACTTGTACTTGTATATCAAATGCAGAATCTTTAATCAAAAGAGAAATTACCTGGTGGGAAGATATTGGTTTCCAAGCGCTGAGGAGAAGGTTAGGGTTTAGGTTTTGTTTCAAATGCATTACAGAACATTGTTATGTCATACCCAATTCTTTGACCACTGGAGTTAAGCTTTGTCATAAAAATTCTTTTAAACAACAAATAACAGAATATGATATAGTTTTATTCCAACGTTGAAAAAAAGTGTTTTATAAATTTTTTTTGATTTTACAAATTAAATATAAATATGAGTAAATAAGTAACATATGTTAATTTATTTGTTATACTAAAATATCATGTCCATACCATGTGTACATTAAGATGATATTTAAACAGAAATCATATATAGTCTAGGAAATTATTTCCTATTTTATATTTTTTTAAAAGAAGGTATTTCTTATTATGAGATATGATATTATTTTATATATATATATATATATATATATATATATATATATATATATATATATATATATATATATATATATATATATATAATTTTGTGTTAATTAATAGCCAATACATTCAATGATAGAATATCTTAAAAATATATTATCATACACTACTATCCTCACCTCCATTGCACTAGGATAGAGCTAAATCATAGTTGTTCAAAAGAAATTTAATTTATATATAAAAGGTCTCTCCAAAAATATATTTCATATTTTTGAAGTACAAAAATTAATTTATACTCAAAGTATTTAATTTCCTTGTCTTGAATACATTGAATAAATTTTTTGAATTTATATTAAGTTTTTAAAGGGACACTTTGTATAATTTTCATCATCAATTTTATATTAAAAGGTATCTCTCTTACCAAGATACCACTTTTACAATTTTGATATAAGTTCTTTGATGATCTTTTGATCGAAATGGGTTGGAGAGCAAAAGTGAGATTCTTCAGGCCGATTACCAGCGGCTGAATGTCGAGTTTCATAAAAATAAAGCCAAAAGATTGTGAGGGATGTAGATTCACATCTCCGATGCCTAAAGTCGGTTTTTAGGTGAAAGAAATCGAGCATTTGGGGAGATGAGTTTTGTGCGTGCGCTTTTCATAGGTTAGGTGACGCAGTGTTATAATGGATGATCGTAATAAGCTTTTCACCAGTTGGATGATGATCTGAATATTTTCATTAATTGAGAGTTTTCTTTCCTTATTTAACCGATTAATAAGGGATAATTGATAACTTTTAGTTGGATGATGATCTTATCTATTTACCATATTAGGTAGAGATTTTAACTCTTATTGTTAGCAAATTAATAAGGGATAATTGATAGTAATTATTAGGAAATATCTACTTCCCTAATTGGTGGAGATTTAATTAGGGAAGTTAGTACTTTCCTTTATCTGGGTTCTTTGGATGTTTCGTCGCTTAACTCTCAGTTGGAGTGAGCGGGTCCTCGGCTGAGGCGCCGTGTTTGGAGCATATGTAGTGGGCCGAGCTCTTTTATGTCTTTATTTATTTTATCTTTATCACCTCTCGAGACACAGCTTTTGAAGGGTGCGGAGTTTAGGCCGGCGCACGTGGTTTTGGGTACATCGGTTGCCTCCCGACCCTTGGGTGAAGTGAGCTTGGGCAAGAATTTGGTGTTTTCTGTGGTCGGGTGCGATTTCACGTGGCCTCATTTGAGGATGGTTTGATTGAGGCTTTGTCGTCGTCAGGATGTCTTGTGATAATGATAGCCATTCGATTTTTCTCCCCATTTTAGGTACACATTGTTTCACAGTGCTTTTAGAAACATCCTCTGCATTGTTTTCTTGTGTTCTGGAAGACCTCTTCCTCCGTGGGTTTGGAAGTGTCTTCGACGAGTGCTCAGAACTGCTTTTGGTGATTTCTATTATCTTGCCTCAGAGCTTTTTATGCTTTGTTGAAGCCCAAAATTTATTTGGTTGCTAGATATACGCCTTGGTATTTACACTCTTGCAGGCTGTTCGCTCCTGGCAGGCTTTGTGTGCCTTACAGGCTGTCGTTCTTGGGCTATTGCGCCTCCCAGGTTGTTTAACTCTTAGAAGGCGAAGTATTTGGGCTGCTTGGGAACTCTTCTGCATACGGGGCTATTATGCCTCTCGAGCTATTTATGCTCTTTTGAACTGAGCTATTCGCTCCTGGGCTATTACGCCTTTTGGGCTATTCGCTCCTAGGCTATTATGCCTTTTTTAACAGTTAAGCTCTGAAAATTGAGCGACTTGGCTCCTGGGCTATTATGCCTTTTTGAGTAGTTAAATGCGCGAGGTACCTTGGGCTCACAGGTTGTTCGCCTTTTGAATTGAGCTACTTGGATCCTGGGCTATTCACCACCTCGGCCCATTTATGCTCTTATGAAGCTAATTTGTCGCTCACCAGGTTATTGTGCCTTCGAGATTTAGGCTCTTGGCTCATAGGCTGTCTGCCTCTGAGCTATTTATGCTGGTAATTGTCGCTCCCCAGGTTGTTGTGCCTTTTGACGATTAAGCTCACGGCGGAAGCTACTTAGCTCTGAGTTGTTGTGCCTTTTAGTAGTTAAACTCTGGCGAAATTTGCCAGCTCTGGGCTGATGCGCGAGGCGACCTGCTTTAGCTCCTAAACTGTGCGCCTCCATTTATTTATGCTCTTTTAGGCCCCGAAGCTATTGCTCTAGGCTGTTGTGCCTTTTAGCGATTAAGCTCACGGCCAGTACCTTGGCTCCTAGGCTGTTGTGCGCTTTTAGTAGTTAAGTTAAGCCGGCACCTTAGCTCCTGGCATTGTTGTGCCTTTTGGCTTGATTGAGCTGGCGTACCTTGGCTCTTGAAATTTGTGCGCCTTCTGGCCCGGGCTGCCAGGCTCTTGACGGTTGTCACCTCTGAATTTTGCTCTTTTGAGTGACTATTCACTCTGGAGTTGTTGTGCCTTTTGACCGATTAAGGCTACGAAAACTAAATTCGCTGGATAAGTTTGTGCATCTTACGACCCAGGCTTCATAGCTCCTAAACTGTGCGCTTCAGTGCATCTATGCTCTTTTGGCCCAGGTTGATTGGCTCTGAGTTTATTGTGCCTTTATGATTAAGCTTTAGCGGTTAACGCTTGGGTCGGGCTATTATTGCCTTTTAGCGATTGAGTTATGAAAACTAAGGCTGCTTGGCTCCTGAGCTGTCGCCTCCAGGCTGACATGCTCTGCCTGGCCCGAGATGTTCGCTCTTGGTATTGTGCCTTCACGAGTAGTTAAGCTTTGGCATTTGCTTGGCTCTAGGCTATTATGCAGCACGAAGCGATTGACTCTGGCCCAGTAGCAGCTCTGCTTGTGTTCCAAGTTGATACCATAAGTCACTAAGTCATTTATTATGAGACTGCTCGTTATCTGCATCAATGTAGTGTTTCAATCGACCGGGACTAGAGATTGTGCCGCCGCCGCGGACGTGAGCCTCTCGCAATATAAATAAAAGATGCAGTCGTCGTGCCTCTGATGCAAATCGATTCTTTCTAATAAAGATCATTTGCTGGGTAGTTATCATATTTGATGGGGTGGCACGATGTTATAATGGATGATCATAATAACTTTCCTAGTTGGATGATGATACGAATATTTCTCTCATTGGGTAAGGGATTTTCTTTCCTTATTATTAACCGATTAATAAGAGATAATTGATAATTTTCCTAGTTGGATGATGATACCATAATTATCCCATTAGGTGAGGGATTTTATTTCCTTATCGTTAACCAATTAATAAAAGATAATTGATGAACAATTATTAGGAAATATCCTACTTCCCTAATTGGTGAAGATTTAATTAGGAAATTTGGGTACTTTCCTTTAATACGGGTTCTTTAGATGTTTCGTCACTGCTTCTCGAGGCCAGGGTGAAGCCAGGGTCCCATTTCGGGCCTTCGTGTTTGGGGCGTATGTGGTGAGGTAGGCTTTTATGTCTTTTATTGGAAACATTTAACATCATAAACCTAGGCTTTTAGGCTGGGCGTCGAGCCACGCACGTGGTTTTGGACCTCATCAGTTACAAATCGAATAAAATTTAAATTTATATTGAATGTGTCTCTCCAATCACACCTTTAATTTTCATATCAATTACAATTTGAAAAAAAGTTGAATTAACAATGAAGGTTCTTCAATGACGTATTATTGTGCCTTTATGTTGATGATTTAATCTTTACATTAAATAAATTATTAGATCCACACATGGAGAGTCAAAACGAACCAAATAGAGTTTTGAACTTTTAAAGCAAGCAAAATAGAGAATAAAGCGCAAGATGTGACTCAAATCAAACTTTGATATCATGTAAAATGATCAACTCTCTTAAAAGTTAATGCTTGTACAATTTAAGTTTAATATAAATATCATGTCTTTGATACTAGGGAAAGAAGAAAATATTAAAAAAATATATTTTATTATGTGTTGGTTATACCATGGAAAATATCAATGAAAGTTAAACATCATCAAAATTCTTTAAATTTTACATATTTTCTAAATTTTTAGTCCTCATGTAATAGCGAAAAATAAATAAAATGAGTTTAAATAAACATATAAAATTATATTTTATTTTCTTTCGAATTATTTTTCCTTTTAATTATATTTCCTTAATAATTTATGGGTTGCAAATGAAGCCTAAGAAACATGACGAAACATGTGTTGATTCCACTTATTTCAAGCAATCTATTGAGAGTTTGAGATATATGTTACATGCACAAGACTTGATATCTCCAATAGAATTGTATTGATTAGCAGGTTTTCGAAATGTCATCGCCAATCTCACATATAAATTATTACAAGGGCCAGCTTATGTGCATCTTAATTAATTTCACAGGACCCTAAAGTTAACGGTTTGATAAGCCTCTTATGAGACAATAGAGAAGATGACATTGAAGAGAAACAAACAGAGAAACTAATTCAGAACCGAATTGCAAAACTGTAATTGATTTTTACATTTTGGTATAGAGAGATATTTATAGAGTTATTGAATAGAATATTATGGAATCTCAGTTGGTTAGGAGGTTATAACCATATTAAGGGATTGTTTGGCTATCATCCCCTCCCCCCCTAAAGCCTTGCAGGAACGAAAGTGATGCAGAGCTTGTTTCTCATAGCAAAAAACTGAGTAGTAGATAAATGAATGGTCATAATATCTGCTACTTGATCAGCGGATGATACATAATAAATGTCCAATTCTTGTCTTAATACCTTCTCCTAAATAAAATGTAGATCAAATTCAATATGTTTTGATCGAGAATGAAAAATTGGATTATGTGTTAAGTGCGCAACACTTTGATTGTCACACTAAACAACAGGAGTTGGAATTGGCAAACTAAACTCCTGCAGGAGAGCTTGAATCCCCATATGTTTAGCAGATAGAGATACCAAGCTTCGATATTCAATTCGACACTACTTTTAGAGACAATTCGTTGCTTGGTAGATGACCATGATATAAGATTGGTTCCAAGGTAAACACAGAATCCATTGGTGCTTCGTCTATCATCAGGACAGGAAGCCTAGTCGGCATCACTATACCCTTGAAGTTGAAGAGAAGAAGACGACTGAAAAAGGAGACCATGGTGTAGAATGCCTTGGAGGTATCATAAAATTCGCTTGACAATAGTCCAATGAACGTCAGTAGGTTGAGCCATAAAATGACATGCCTTATTTACGGCAAAAGCAATGTTAGGTCGGGTGAGAGTAGCTTAATGCAAAGCCCTAACTAGGCTTCTGTATTCAGTAGGATTACGCAAGTGTACGCCATCTGTTTGTGAAATTGACTGATCAGAACGACATGGAGTAGGAGTGGTTTAGAGTCTTCCAAGTGTGTTTGTTCAAGCAAATCTTGGATATATTTTGATTGAGACAAATGCATAGCATCCCTAATATATTGGACTTGAAGTCCTAGAAAAATAAGAATGTCTACGCAGGTCATATATTGCAAAGGAAGTATGCAGAAAGGAAATAACCTATGAGAAAAGAGCAGAATTATTGGTTGTCATCAAGATGTCATCAACATAGATAAGAATAATAGCAGTATCAGAAGTTGTGTGATATATGAACAGAGAAGCATCTGCCCTTGGGGATTGAAAGCAAAATTGCAATAAGGCCATACGTAGCTTGTGAAGCCATGCTATGGGAGTATGTTTAAGGCCATACATAGCTTTATTGAGACGACACACACAATTTGGAAACTTTAGATCAACAAATCAGGAGGCTGGAACATGAAAACTTCCTCTTGCAGATCACCATTGAGGAAGGCATTTTCAAAATCTAGCTGACGAATAGGCCATTCAAAGGAGATTGTAAGAGCAAGTATCAACTGAATAGTTCATGGTTTAACTACTGAGCCTTGAATTTGTCTAAAGAACCATCTTGCTTATATTTAGTTTTGTACACCCAACGACATCCAACAATTTGAGCATCAGCTGGTGGTGAAACTAGGGTCCAAGTATTGTTCATCATAAGAGCATTATACTTTCGGTTTACATTGCCTTAACTGGGAGGAAGTTTGGAGGCTTGAAGATAAGTCAAGTAGTTCTTTATGCTTTTGAGTAACCACAAATTCTTGAGGTTTCTAGACTTGAAGCGAGTTACCATGGAATGAATATTGGAAGTAGAAGGAGTTGAAACAATAGGTGAGGGAGAGGGGACTTAAGGGTGGGGTAAAGACTCAATGGGGGAGCATGCGGGAACATCAATAAGGGGTTGTGTGGGCTGTGGGAGAACATCAATAGGTGGTTGTGTGGGAACATCAACAGATGGTTGTCAGGGTTGTGGAGCATAGGTAAGAATTGGTGAAGAAATAGGAACAATAGTAGAAGGAAATGGACATGAGGGAATAGAGATAAGGGTTGATGTAGGAATAGAGTTGGTGAGTAAGGGTGATGGAGAAGGATGAGAAACTAAATGAAAAGGAAAAAAATGTTCATGGAACAAAACATGGCCAAAGAGGAAATGTAGAAGGCGACAAAATGGGAATCAAAGCGGATATAACCTTTGTGGCGAGAGCATAGCCCGAAAAACACAAGGAAGAGAGAGTGGGTATGAGAGTTTGTTTGTCATGTAGGGACGTAGGGATGGAAAGCATAAGCATCCAAAGACACATAAATGATGGTAATTAGGTGTTTTATTGAAAAGTAATTGCAGAGGAGTCTAATGTTGTAGAACTCTGGTTGGTTACAAATTGATAAGATAACAAGTAGTTTGGAAGGCTTACATCCAATATTTGGATGGAAGGGAAGCTTGGGTTGAAAGAGCTAAACCAATCTTATGATGAATCTTCCGTACAACTCTACCATTTTGTTGGGGTGTGTGAGGATAAGAAAATCTATGAGTAATTCCATGTTTCCTAAAATAAGAATGAAAAACAAAAACACCCTCCGTCATATACCCACTACATTATTATTAGATTGTAAGCATTGGATTGAAACATTTAGTTGTTTTAATCATCTTGAAAAGAGATAAAAACAGGAATAGCTTGGGCTTTGGTGGGTAAAAAATAAAGCAAGTAAACCGTGAAAAGTTATCAACAATGATTAAGTGCCGAGCACACAGTATAGAGGCAAGATTTGGGCCCTAAAGATCGATAGTAATTCCAATGGTTTTAAAGCATGAGAAGTAGAAAGAGCAAATGGCAATTGATGTGATTTTGCAAGAGGACAAAAAGTGCAAGAGCCTGAGATTTTATTATTCATTGAAAAAGGTACATGTGGAGTACATGAAGATAGGACTTTATGTGGGAAGCGGAGGGGACGAGATGCTTGAGGCAAGCATTCGAGGCTTGTGGTGTCTAAAGAGGTGTTGGGTTAGATTTGTAACAAATGCATAAGAAGGTGTAGATTAAGATGAAAAGTGCAAAGACCATCTTAATAGTGCCTGGAAAGGATGCAGCAGTGACCCGATCCTTTACTAGAAAAAAAGAAGAATGAAATTCAAAGAAGACAAGATTATCATAACATAATTTAGAAACACTAATGAGATTAGTAGACAGGTTTGGGACATGAAGAACATGTCGTAATTGAAATTGTCTAGAGGAAGTAGAAAATAGTTTATTACGAAATAGCCAGATAGGTAGCTAGCCATTTCCAATATGATCGAACCAAGATATGGTTTGACAACCAATGAAATGAGAATTGTTGGTGAGATGATGAGTTGCTCTTGTGTCGAAGAACGGATCATCTTGCGGGGGAAACATCTGGTTGATCATGGCTTGCATAGGAATTGAAGATCTAGGAGGAGAAGAGTGTTTTTGCACGAAGATGATGGCGAAAATTGTTTGCACAAGGCCTTGAAATGATATATCAAATCGATGATAACACAACCTTGATGTGACCAAATTTGCCACATAATTGGCTTAAGGGACATGTAGGAAGTGAGGGAGAGCGAGGTTGAGGATACAAGAATATGGGCGATGATATTGGTGATCTTGGTCGAGAATAGGTTGCAATTTAGGGTTGATTTTTGGGACAGCGTAAATGATGTATAGCAGTGGAAGGGTCTACGACCACGTTTGCCATGAGAAAACTAGAATTATGAGGTTGTGTTTGGGCGCCATATGTGCGGCTATAGGGTGGTCGGATGAAGCGGTGTTACGGGAAGTCAACCTTTGTTCATGTGTGAAGCATATTGTGAACAAGATGCAAGAGCTCTTAAATCCACAGTAGTAAGTGAAGCGATAATGGCATTGTATTACGATCTAGACCTCGAAGTTGTTATGTGGTATGTTTCTTTTACTGGTTCTTCAACTGCAGCAAGATTGTTTGAATTAGTTTTCAGCTTCAAGATATATTCCATCATAGATTCTCCTCCTTTTTTTATAGTTTGAAATTCCAATCTAAGTTGTATAATCTAAGCATTGGAAGAGCTTAAGAAGATTCATTGAAGAGCAATCCATGCTTCATGAGATGTCTGATAACTCATTATATTAGAAGTTAGGGTAAAATATAATTAGCTGAGGATCGTTCGATCAAGGAGCCTCCATTGAACAAACTCATGATTGATTTCGCTAAGTCACGAGTTCCTTGATGGACATTGTTTGGTCGTCGTCCGTCTTCAAAGCCATTTACAAACACAACATTCTCCATTTGAGTTTCCCATAGAGTATAGTTGTTTATGTCAAGCTTGATAGGTAGAGGATGATTGGGTGTTTGTAGTGGAGCTGGTGCCAACAATGAATTTTATGGAGATTCAGAAGATTGAATTGATGAATTCTCCATTTCAGAAGCAAAGAAAAGGAATTAGGGTTTCAATCCGAGAGAAAATAGAGAAGACACTAGAAAATATTAAGGAATTTTTTGTGGCAAGAACGAAAGAAGAAGCGTAGTAAGAAAAAGAGAACTAAGTTTTCAATCCATAGCTTGATACCATGATAGAAGATGACATTGAAGGAAACAACAGAGAAACTAATTGGCTTTGGATTGCAAGCGTGATTGATTTCTACATTCGATCTGAGAGAGATATTTATAGAGTGATTGAATAGAATATTATGGAATCTCAATTGGTTAGGAGGTTATAACCATGTTAAGGGATTGTTTGGCTATCACAGTGACCTTAAGGGGACTCGAATTGGTGAGACCATTGGGTTAAATTCCAAAACATTAGACCAACTGAGCTACCCCTTAGAGTTAACCCATAGCGACGTATTTTACTTCACAAATTGAAAGAGCAATTATAAATCACTTCATTGATGACAATGAACAAGTAATAGCATCGAATTTAAACAATGCCCAAAATTGCTTTTATGATAATATAGATCCTCATCCCAATTCCATGCATTGGGCACTTATGATCATGTAGATCCTCATACCAATGGTTACCAGTTCGAATCCCTTTAAGAGTCATTGGAGGTTTATCGGACCATAAACTTTAGGATCCTATGAAATTAATTAAGATGCACATAAACTAGCCTAAACATCGATGATCATAAAAAAAGAGATAAATGTTGGTATGGGTTCAAGTAGATGTCAAACAATCAATCCAATTGGACATAAACAAAGTAATGTAAGCATGTGGATGCATGTAAAATGCAAAGGAACAACGGTGGTTTATGATTGAAGATTAAAGAAAGTCTTGGAAAGTCTTTCCTGCTTTGGAAAGAAAAAAAAGAAGAAAAAGTAGATAAACACCATCTGAATCCAATCAAAAGTCTCTAGTGTGAACATAAAGAACCCCTTTTGTAAATCAGATTCGGTGTTCTTTGAAAATAAACCATTAGAAATCCTTGATCCCTTTTCTCTCTCATTTCTCCATCATGATGTGATGCTTAAAAGTTATGGCTACCATGCAAGTTGCTTTCTCTGTCAAAGGAATTATTTCGAGAATGATTGGAGAAAAAAAAAGTTTTTTGATAAAGGATAAAACCATAACTAATCAAAGATGATACAAAAAATGGTGTTTGATTAAAAGAATGAAAATCGTACTTAGTTCTTAGGTAAGGGTGGTAATTGTTCTCAAGAACTACTTTTTTTCTTCCTAAAACATGTTTAAAATATTTTAGATCTTCAAATAGATCTTTATTTTACAAAACATTAAGGTTGTATTCTTAAATTATTTGATTTGATGATGAATTAAAATGAACAAAATTAGTTTGAAGTAGTAAATAAAAATAATAAGTTGAGTTTAGCTCTATTTTTATTTTCTTTCATTTTCTATTTCCTTCTACTTTTCTTCCATATTTTACTTCCCTTGCATTTTCCCTCAAAATTTTCTAAGAATCAAACATAGCCTAAAAATATTCATATATTATTTGCTCTGAGTCTAAGGGTCTCCTGACTTTATATTAAATCCATTAGATTAAGAAGAGCTCTTATTTATATATAGTATCAAGAACTTCCTCATAGGATTTATAAGAGTTATGGAACATATTACTAATTCCTTTTTTCACAGAAGAAAAAAAGTTTACTCCATTAGGACAAAAATGGGAAGCAGCTGGTGTGCTTTGCAAGAACTCATCCATTTTCATCTGTCCTAGAATTTTTTTATTATTATTTTTGATAACCGTGGATGTCGGTTCAACACACGCATCGACTAATCCCATGGGCCCTGATTCATCTGTTCTAGATTCTAAACCATCTCATATAGCCCTCTAGTTTCCTGTGGATCACAGCTACAAGGAAGATCTCTGTGAGCCATACCTATCAATTAAAACCAATCTTTGATGCATGTAAAAGGAGACACATAACTCATGGACGTATTACAGTGATTTCTTCTATGATAAATACTTTCTCTTAACCACAATGATTCCCAACAGAGATTTCTTGAACCCTCAGTATGGCATGAATAGCAGCAATTAGAGCGTGTTTGTCAACAACAAATAAATGCTGCTCAATCCTTAGAGAAGACTTTGGAACAGAGAAGAAATCTTGGTATATTTTGGTGCCCTGTCTCTTCATTTAAGCAAAAACATGGGTAGAGTGAAATCAATTCTTAATGCTAACTGATGATTCTTCATAATAATCCTCAACTCAGGATCAAATCAGACAAGTCTCCAAAGGAATAAGAATGATAGATGAATTGAAAGAAGGATTGGGTTAAATTTTGTCACATCATTTCAAAGATCCATGTTGTTTATAAGCCCTGAAAATGACTTTATCCATAAGGCCACACATTTCATGTGAATCTGATGGATGAAACCTAGTCATTTTTTCTTTGCTTGTTATATGCTTGTAACCTAGTGCAAAGGAAAGAATGGATGGAAGAAAAAAAAAAAGAAAGCCCTCCCTGTTTCCTTATCTTTTGCCATAACTTCCTGACCTTTTTATCATCTGCCTAACCAAACACCAGAAGCTTAGTATGGTCCACTTCCTCTGTGGATACATATCCTTGATTTAGACCCTTGAGGAAATACAACCTTTTAATAGGGTTGCCAACTGTCGCGATAGTATGCTTCCATTTTTTTCTTCCTTAATTACCAAGGAAAATCAAAATTACACTCAAACCCCAGTTGTGAGATCTATGAGGGTGCACTGCATCAGAAAAAAATGCTATATAAATAGCACAACTATAACCTCAATTATTTGAACACCCTTTGAGTTCTTTCAGGGGGTTTTTATAGTGAACTGTGGCTGGTTTTCTGACTGTATGCAGAGCTTTGGGCCTTCTCAACCTTTCTTAGGTATGGATAGGCCATGGAAATGGTGAATCAGTTTGCAGAGATGAATCCAATTATGTTGGAGAATTTCAACATAACTGATGTTTCAGTGGAGAATCTTTTGGCCAACCAGCAGCCTGAATTCATGGGATCCTTTGCTCATAATCTTCCGTCTAGTTTTGAGTCTGGTGGACTGAGCTCAATGGCAGTGGCTCACAGCATCCCCTTGAGTGGAAATGCTTTCCATGAAAGCAAGAGGAGAAAGGTGATGGAACAATCAAAGAGCAGCTCAGAGAACATTTCTCATATAGCTTCTCCAAGTGGTTTGAAAGAAAATACTAGTACTAAGAAAAAGAATGTGAGTTTCTCTCCCTTTCTGTTTATTTTATTTATTAATTTATCCAATTCTTGGTCTTGATTCTTTGAATTTTTACTGTTTTCAGAACTTGGGTAAAGGAAAGAAAGGAAGGAGCAGTGATAAAGAATTATTGGACAAACCAGAGGAAGTGATTCATGTTAGAGCAAGAAGAGGACAAGCTACTGACAACCACAGTATAGCAGAAAGGGTATGCTTGTATTATTTTCCCCCAAAATATGGATCTTTAGTATGTCTCCAAGAAAAATTAAATTGCAACAATGCATTGTTTTGGATCAGGTGAGAAGAGAGAAAATCAAAACCCGACTGCGATGCTTGCAGGACCTTGTCCCTGGATGCTACAAGGTAGAATACATACATAGAAAATACCTCCAACCTTTTGTCTATAGAATTATGTAAGAAAATATGCATTTATGCATGGCTGAATTGGTTGGTGTTTTTTTGCTTGTTTATATTCCAATTAACAGACTTTTATGATCCACAGAATAAGAGATAGCAGTAATGTTAGATGAGATTATCAATTATGTGCATTCACTGCAGAATCAGGTTGAGGTAAGCGAAAAGAAAATTCTTAAAATCTAAAATCCTGACACAGTTTTTCGGTTTCTTATCATTTATTGTTTCCCAAACCTTCAGTTTCTTTCTAGGGAGCTTGCAGCAGCCAGTTCATTTTACAACTTCAACTCTGAAACAGAAGCCATAAAAAATGCTCAGGTATGCCTTTCATCTAAACATATACAATCAGATTCTTGCCCATATTCCACTAAACATGAAAAAAAAAACGAAAAAAAGAAAAAAGAAAGGTTGTTGAACTGAAATGAGAGATTTCTGTCATTCAATGTAGAAAATAATTCTTGTTAAAATTTAATTTTTATTCGTATAATTCTTGATGAAGAATGTTAGATTCTGCAGGAACAAACACATGAGGGACAGGAAATGGAGAAAATAGAAAGGAAAGGATATGGAGAACAATCTTGCTTCTACGCGACAAGGACCATTTGACTGCAATTTTGGCCCTTATTCCCTCCTTTTGCCACATATCACATGAATGTGCTCCCTTTCATTTCCTCTCCACAAATCAAGTCTGTTTCCTTTGACATGGAAAAACTGCTATTGATAAGCACAGATGGTCCAACTGCATAGACACTCATAATCCAATTTATTCTTATTATTTTTCTTTCATTTTAGTGGTTGCTTTTTTCTGCATTCAAGCATCTGTCCCAAATCACTTCTGGCTTGTGGAACCCTGCTTACTGATGCTTCCATGTTGATGGGCAGCTAATGTTGATTAGTTGGATATGGAGGGACAAATACTGTTATGCATGTAATCACTGGCCAGTCATGGAGCAACATAGTGAAAAATGACCCTATATATTGGGGCCCTTATGCACCTATCTCAGCCATTTAACCCTGTCAACAGTTCATAAATACATTATATGTTAACATGGTTGTAATTGAATTTTTTTTTTTTTTGGATTTGTGTTGCCTTTATTTGTCATGTATAATGATTCATAGATATTGTCAGTTTTGGAATCAATGGGTCTTCAGTGCTTTAAAATAAGTGTCAAGAACTTTCTTCCTTGGCTGATATGGGATGTGACAAACACCCGCCTTATAGGCACTTAAACAGTGCCATAAACTTCCTCTTAAGTGTCAAGAACTTTCTTCCTTGGCTGATGTGGGATGTGACAAACATCCACCTTATAGACACTTATACGGTGCCATAAACTTCCTCCCTTAACCGATATAGGATATGAGGCCTCATTTGGTGGATGTTCCTACATGACTGAGAAAAATAAAAATCTTCAATCAACATCTATGACTGTATTCAAAAATACCAATCATGAAATTTGGATACACCATCTTCAAGAAAGCTTCAAAGTGAGTCAACAGGAGAAGCAAACTGGGGTGTCAGAGAAGCTCCATGACAACCGAGTATCTGGCACAACTAGGAAGGGGGAAACAGACGAATCATGAGGAACAATAGAACAAATGGGGAGTGGTAATGGGTTGCCATCAACTGAAGGGGTGCAGGTAGCATTTGAGGGACAAGCAACTTGACATAGAGAATATCATGAACAAGAGTCTCAGCATCGAACAGAGCCAAGGAAATAAAAACGACAATAGTGGGATTAGCAATGGGTCCTGAAAACAAATGGATAAATAGAATCTCATGGATGTTGCCTATTCATAGAGGGCATGATTGAAATGATGGAGGAGTAGACAATAATACTTTTTTTTTTTTTTTTTGGGGGGTGTGGGGATATGGGATTAAAGGGTGGAACACAGATGCAATGGATCCAAAGATATGGATGAAGAGAGGACAGCTTGAATGGGCCATATGATGCCCGCAAGAGGATGGGGGGTGGTTTACTCTTTGGAAAAGAGGTGATGGGGGAGGAGTATAAAGTTTTCTCAATATTTCTCCCTCTTTCTTTGACTCCTTTTTGCCTGTTTTTCTCTTGGGGCCTTTTGAGAGTGCATGAACAACAAGAGAAGTAGGGGGTCCATTGCTAACTGTGGAGAGGTCATCTGTCCACTCCTGTGAGGCTGGAATTGAAACCTGTACCATATGGGCAGAAGATGCTACTGCTTGTCCCATTGATTCCCTGCTTCCCCCCCCATCCTCATGCCCAATGGAAACTCACCCCTTCTTCCTCTCTCTCTCTCTCACTCTCCCCTTCCCTTCCTCTCTCTTCTATACATGTATCATAATAATTTTACTTAAAATAGAGTTATAGAGTTGATGTTCACATCTCATATTGGGTACGGAAAAAGTTTTTGACACTATATAAGTATGTGTTATATAAGTGAAAACTTTGATGCATAAGAATATTAATTTAAGAACACAAAGATAAAGTGATCCACATGAATGAGCACTAGGTTTAATGTGGTTTGGTGAATCATGCTTATATCCACATATGAAAGAGAATTTTTCTACCATTATGAAAAATAAAATACAAGATTGGAGTATCAAAGTATTACATGATTAGGGAAAAATCGCTAAAAAACCCTAATAATATAATCTGAAAATACTTTACAATACTACGAATCCCTCGACGCTTACATTTCTACACCTGATGTATAACATTTACAAACCCATATATTTCTCATAACTTTTTCACACGATCTATAATATTTATAGTGATATTTCCATAACTTTCCTTATCCTTTAAGGAAATCTAATGATATGCAACCAGAATTATCATATAATATTCTTTTAAAAAGGAATTAAAAACTAATTAGGGATTTGAGATGTATTATAACAGTATGAACTCCTCTTAACTTAATAAACGTATTTTGAAGTTGTTTACTCAATAAAGTGGTTATTCCACAAAAATTTAGGTTTTATCTTGTTTTTTGTGTTGTCGTTTTATTGCGGCGTTTGATTTATCGTCGTCTTGTTGACGTTTGGTTTGTCGTCGTACAATTTACGTGCGTGTGGTTTTTATCGTCCGTTTGTTACAGCATTGTTATTCGTTGTTTTGTTCTGGTAACTTTATTTGCATGGGGCGGTCGGATAGGTAAGGTGGATTCGATTAGTCGAAGATATCAAATTATGGTTATCAGTATCTTGAAAAACTAAAGTCGTAGATATTCTAGTCACTATATTATCAAGTTCATAGGTTTTATGACGATTCATCATGCTATTAACGTGTATATTGTTTCATTTTGTATGGTTTTTAGCTATTTTTATTTTGGATCTATCAATCTATTGTAAGTTTGAATCAGTAATATTACTTTTCCTTTCAAAAGACAAAAAAGAGTCATGAGGATATTTGGCACAAAATGAAACAAATATCTACGTGATTTGTCTGAATCGTCCCGGGAAAAAGTTTGGTAAAGATGATGTTGAATGGCGAATTGCCCACTACTTGAGCACCATTGAATTTCCATGGAGCCCCACCCACATGGCTTCTTCTTCACTCTACAACTCAATAAAGGCCTTCCACAAAGACAAAAGCAGTTTAATAAGCTAGCTATTAAAAGCTCAGTTTCTGATAAGGACTAGACTCCACCTCCTCTGTTGCCAAAGTCATAAGTACAGTTGTGATATTAAGATTGTTCTTTGGAAGTTCTAGCTTCTGTTCCTGGCAGAACAGAGCTCGAAGCATTGTTTGCATTATGAGGTTTGTTTTTATAGTTATTACCTGCTCAAGGTGAATTTGTTAAGGTGAGATGGTTATAACTAGGGTTATTTAGTTATAAGATTCAAATAACCCTTATATTTGCAAATATAACACATCACTCAAAAAGCAAAAACATTCTCCCAATTAGGACAAATATGTCATTTCTTTTATTTCCCTCCAAAACACACACACCTGTTCTCTTATCTTTATCACCTCATTCTCTTCTCTTCATCCAAAGAACATATTATTTTCTCTCATTCTCTGTTTTTCTTTGTTTCTCTACAAAGAAAAAGAAACAATTTTTCCTTGCTCATCTTTATTTCCCTGTAAAAAGAAAACCTAAGTTTTCACATTTGTTTCATGCACTCTTTCATTGTTGGTTACGAGTTCCTTTTTAGTTCTCTGGAAAGAGAAAACCAAAGTTCTCACATTTGTTTCATCTACTTTTCATTGTTGGCTACGAAAAGATGCAAAGGTGATGAAAGATATCAGCAACCAACATCAGTTTTTTTTTATTTTTTTAATTTTTTTTTTTGTGTTTCCTCTATAATAAGGAAATCTAAAACCTCACTATGGGGAAAAAAAAATAGGGACTTCATTGTTCTTCTATGAAAAATGAGTTTAGAAATGTGTAAAAGTGAAAGAAGTTTCTCTAAAGTAGAAGCTGCATCATATGGCAAAGATCAAATGATGGTAAGCAACAAATCTCATGCATGGGAAAAGTGTGCCATGATTTGAGTATTGTTGAAGCTTGATTATGCACATTGTAGTTACATATTGCTTTGGTTTTTGATCTAAGAGCGTGTTACGCTGGAGTTAACTTTATTATATGTTAAGTTTAACTTAATGTAAGTTGAGTTTATGTGTTACTATTTCAACGTAAAACTCTGTTTTGATATAATTATAGTACTTAAACGAGATTGAGTTGTCCACATATTATTATGTATTGAGTTATGTTAATAAAAATATAAATACTTGTTGTCTAAAGATTATTCTGAATGTGGAGCTAGGAAATCGAGTAAAGTATATCTATATTGTTTCATTCTTGACTTGGTAGTTTGGAATCCATCTTTGTATGTGATGAGTTGAATGTTTTATATAAAGAAGTGGGTACAAGATGTGAACACATACCACTTTGAAGAAATGAAGAGTAAAAAGAATTATAGTGAAGAAGAATATATCATATCATGTGATTATTGGGGAGGTTTATATCACATTCTTCAACTAGATTCGATGGAGTGTTCAATTTCAATGAAGTACGCATTCAATGGTAATATACTGACATCACCAATATAGTTGAGAGATGATGGAGATGTTAAAATTTTCATCCGTTTAAATTGCACTTACAACAAGTTATCAACTCCATTATGCATCACTGTGGATACAAGATCTGAACACAACACAAAGTCAATGTTTGTGCATGGAAGCGGTCATTTAAATGATGGATCAATGGAATCTTTGAATGTTGTTGCTGGTGAAAGCATTACATAATTCAATTATGAGTCAGTTGAGAGATATAATGTTTGTGATTGAACATGAATAGTATGGTACGATGATGGCTATCATGTATTGGATACTAACCAAAACAGCAATGTCTAGGAATTGAAAATAAGATTCAAGTAATAAAGCGGCTCAAGCGATGAAATTCATAGCATGATGGATATAGAAGATGGTCTAATGAATGGTATTCCAACCATGATTGAGAGTAAACAATGATGACCAAAACATGAATGGTAGGTGAAGTGGTGGTTATCAAAATCTAATAGTGATCATATTGAAAGAAAAGTGATATTCTATGCGTAAGAAGGTTGGAAGAAATTGTACATGATTGCCTTGAAAAATAAGTTTGAATTTAAAACGATCAAATCTACTACCAAGTTATTGGTTTTTCAATGTGTTGACAACAAATGCAAACGACGATGTCGTGCAACCAAGTTAGGAAGTTCAAATTTGTTTCAAGTAATGAAATACTATCCTACACTTGTGCCAGATCATGAAGTGTCTCGTGATAATCGTCATGTAAGTAGTTGATTAGTTGGTGAAAGCATGAGACGAACTTATCAAGTTGGTCGTCAATACAGACCTAAAGACATTATAGCAGATATTCGAAACAAGTATGGCGTTCAGATTAGTTATGATAAAGCATGGAGAGCGAGAGAATTTGCCCTTAACTCCATTATGGGATCACCAGAAGAGTATTATGGTGCCTTACCATGTTATTGTTATATGTTAGAGCAAAAGAATCTTGGGACAATAACTGATATTGTTACTAATGTTAACAATCAATTCAAGTATCTATTTATGGATTTTGGTGCTTATATTTCTAGGTTTCATTCATCCATAAGGCCAGTAATTGTAGTTGATGGAACATTCTTGAAGTCAAAATATTTAGGTACTTTGTTTGTTGTAATGAGAAAATATGGTACCAATCAAATCTCCCCATTGGCTTTTGGAATTGGTGATTCAGAAAATGATGCTTCTTGGGAGTAGTTTCTCACAAAATTATATGAAGTAATTGGACATGTAGATGACTTAATGTGTGGTAGTTTGGATCGTCGCTGGTAGCATTGAAAAAGCAATACGAAAGTTGTTTCCATGCAAACCATATGTTTTGCATACCATTTAGGGAAAAATTTGAAAACAAAGTTCAAGAATGTTGTTGTACATAAGTTGTTCCATGATGCTACCCATGCATACCGAACTTCAGAGTTTGATGCTATATTTGGGTAGTTATAGATGATTTCTCCAAGAAAAACCAGATATTTAGCTGATGTAGGAGTTGAGCGATGGGCTTGTTCACACAGTATTGGAAGTAGATATGATATCATGACTACATGGATTATTGAGTGCATGAATGCTGTATTGAAAGATGCAAGAGATCTTTCGATTGTGTGAATGGTTGAAGAGTTGAGAAACTTACTTCAAAGATGGTTTTCAAATTGCCAACAACAAGCATGATAATGAAGTGAAATTGACCACATGAGGGTGACATGGGCTTCGCCTAGGTTTAATAAATCATCGGCTTATGAGTTAAATCTATCAACTCTTGGGAGTTTAATGTCAAATGCATTGGGATAAGTGATCAAATTAATTTGCAGACACGTTCATGCACATGTAGGATGTTTGATCTTGACCATATTCCTTATACACATGCTATTGTTTCATGTAGATATGGAAACATATAGTGTTATACGATGTGTTCTCAATACTACATGAAGAACTCACTTATATCTTCATACTCAAATTCTATATATCCTATTGGAAATAACAAAGATTAGGTAATTCCAGAAGATATTAGTTGTAGAGTTATGTTACCACCTAAAAGTCGATGACCCGATAGGAAGACGAAAAGAGAGGTCGTTCGAATTGGAGAGGTAGTGCACATGATCTTTTGTGGTAGATGTGGTGATTATGGGCATAATAGCAAAACATGCAAATGACCAATCCCAATACATCTTAGGGATGAACATAGTTGTGGCAAAATTGTTGAGAGCAGTATCAACATCTAAGGATTCTCTCTACAACCAGTTCATCACACACACACTTTAATAGTGTTATCATTTGGTAGATTTGTTTTTTGTGGGATGATTTAATTATGTATCTACACCTTTTTTTGTTTAAGGTCACGAAGGAATTTGTTGGCCTATTTTTGTTGTATATGCTTAAAGAAATTTTCTTGAATTATGGATTGAAAGTTTAAGTTAATGTTTAGTTTAACATGAACTTAACTATCATTGAGTCTCATTAAAAAAGAACTTAACTATTGTTGAGTTCACAGTCACAAATTTCACTCGAACTTAACTGTGGTTAAGTTTAAATAACAAAGAAGTCAACTAGGGTTAAGTTACCTGTCACACTTTTCACTTGGACATAACTATGATTGAGTTGCATTAACATAGAACTTAATATAAGTTAAGTTCTTAGTCTCAATTTTAGTAAGAACTTAACTATGATTGAGTTTTATTAACAAATAACTTAACTAGGGTTAAGTTGTTTGTCACAATTTTCACATGGACGTAACTATGGTTGAGTTGTATCAACACATAACTTAATATGAGTTAAGTTCTCAGTCTCAATTTTTACTTGAACTTAACTATGGTTGAGTTTTATTAGCAAAGAACTTAACTAGAGTTAGTTAGACTGTTACAATTTTCACCTGGACGTAACTATGGTTGAGTTGCATCAACAAAGAACTTAATATGAGTTAAGTTCTCAGTCTCAATTTTTACTGTGGTTGAGTTTTATTAAAAGAACTTAGCTAGGATTAGGGTCCGGCTATCACAATTTTCACCTAGACATAACTATGGTTGAGTTGCATTAACAAAGAACTTAATGAGTTAGTTCTCGATCCAAAGTCTACTGAACTTAACTATAGTTGAGTTTATTAACAAAGAACTTAACTAGGGTTAAGTTAGCGGGGCATAATTTTCACTGGACCGTAACTAGGGTTAGGATTTCCCTATTCGATTTTCACTGAACACAGTATTTGAGTTGTATGAGCTGAGATAACATGATTGATTTTCAATTATAAAGATGTTAGATTTTTTTGGTTAAGTTTCATATCACATTTGTTATGTAGAAAGTGCAGATCAGCAACATAAAGTGTTAATTAGAAGATGCATACTATTAGAATCAAAATGTTCAATTCAATTCAAAATATGCTTTAAACATAGCAAACAACAATACAAAATATTATAAACTTTGAGCATCACATAAAATTCATCCAAACTAACAATCAACCTCCACAACGCATAAAACCATAACATAGTCAAATTCAATCCCATTACATAGACAAGTCCTTGAAATAGAATAATTCGGTTGCCATTTTCTCTCGAAACCAATCCTTGCGGTTAGCAGTTAGTGAGTTGAATGGATGATCATGCATCAAATATTCTGCATATTTTAGTAAGAACATTTCACAATCACCACTGCATGAAACACAAATAATCAAAAGTAAGATCATTACGAAAATTGTATTGTATAAGACAAAAAAAAAAAAAAGGTAAAACGATAAGATGAATGATCGGATATTTGTTTACTTAATCATATTTTTGTTGAGGAGCATCGTGAAACCATTCAATGTTCATTGATGTTTACCTTTAGGATCACCATTCTCCCCATAATACGCTATGACATGCAAGATACGTGGTAACATCCTAGCTAAAGGTGTGATGGCGGCCTTCATTCAGTTATCACTATTAATGCCTATCAATGAGTCATACAAATATCCTCCTCTGAGGAAGGTGAACTGCTCCTAATACCTAATGCATACTTCTAATATTGATAGGAACATAGATGATGTTTACTTTAGACCATTTGATAGAAGGCATTAGGTAAAGCCCATTAGCATAGCCAATAAGAACATCATCTTCTTGCATTTGGAATTGATTATATTTATTTACCATGTTTCTCCCACCTTGCTTTAACATTTTCCTATATAAGAAATGGTAAAAAAAAGAAGTTAAAATAATAACTTATATAGTAATATGAGGACCAACAGTAAGAACAAATTGTACATACCCAAAACATGGTATCTGTAGTGGTAAATTTTTGAGAAAATATATGTGACTTTTCTATTCTTCGCTTACGGAAAAAATAGAAAGCAAAATCAATATGTTGAACAATATATAAAAAAAAAATATTAGTGAAACTATTTCATTGAAATGTCACTATAATAATAAGAAAAAAATCAAACACAATAAAAACATTTACAAACCGTGTCTTTTAGCCATGCACCATGTTGAACTAGTAATTGGAACCATTCTTTGTCTGCATCCAAGTAATCGAGATCAACCATAGGCCTTATTGTATTCATATTGCAAAATAAATAAATAAATAAAATAAACCCATAGTCAAGTAAAGAACATGTGAAAAATAAACAATTACAAGTTTCAATTATAGATAAATTACCCTTCTTAAATACTTAACCAATTATGAAAGGATTTCCTTACTTCTTCGAAAATAGACTGAAAATGATTAAAGTCTAATGATGTTTCTTTTTCCTTTCTTATTTTCCTTTTCTTTGTAGGGTCTGTGAAAGGATGCTGTAAAAAATAAGACCTTTTCAATTCACACCTTCGCTTAAATATAATAGGGGACGACTGCTTTGAAAGTACATAAACCAAAAAGTTTCCCGATAAACTAGGGGTATCAAATAGTTTTGCAATATCAATGATTGGATCAAGACTCATATCTTCATCCTTCTCCATCCCTATTATGTGTTTTTCTGCAACTACAATCTCTTTATCGGTTTCGACATCCATATGGGCATGATTCCCATCCTCTTTATCTTTCATGAAACTCTCAAACTTGTCATTAAATGAATCATAGTCTATACTGATATCTTGTCCCTTTGTAGCAAATTTTAGCCATCCTGTATTCTGTATATCACTTGGCTGATTTTTCCCTTTAACTTGAAATAATAGATGCACCATATAATAAGATAGCGTAAATACATAAATACACTATATAATTTTGTACAATAAAATATAAAATTCAATAAAAATATCACTAACATCCAATAAAAGCTTCCTTAAGTAATCTATCTTTGTGTTGATTTCTTTCATCTATCTCTTCAGATAGTTGTAATTATATTTACATATTTCTCTATGCTTTATGAACTCTATCCACAGATTCTGCATATGTTATAAACAAATCAAACTTCAACTTGTCATACATTATTAAGCACAAAATTTAAAACATAAATAAATTAGGGCATGACCTTATTATAATTAAGAAAAAAATAATATTGATATAATTGAGAAAAAAATAATATCCACTTTCACTTGAGTTATGATTAATGAAATTGATGAAGAACTTAACTTATGTTGTTCTCGAATTTGAATATTAAACTTCAACTTTGTATTACAATTGAACTAGAAAATGTGGTATTTATAGAAAAAAGTTTGATAGTGAAATTACCTTCATTGAAGGGATGAAATAATCATCTTCCTTATTGTTTTCCATCACAACAGCAGTAGCAACAACATATACATCAGGGCGAACTAGGTCATCTTCATCATTTTCTCGAGTTTTAGATCGAAATAGTGTTTGTGGGGAAAAAAATGAGGAATTTAGTTTTTCAGCCAAACTAATACCCAAACTAGTGTGTTTGGCAAATGCTGTTGTTCTTGATAACATTTTTTCCTTCAAAAGTTCAAATGCCGCAATCACGAACTGCGGATTTGAATTTGATTCAATTGTCGTTATCTTGGACAACGACATTTGATTTTTAAATTTCTTCAATTGCCGTTGTCTTTGGGCCAAACATTTGGAAGTCTTTTATTTGTCTGCATTCAGTGAGTGTCTGCAGTTGATTGCCTACATCTTGGATGGCGGCATTCTGTAATCTTTGGACATTAATTTGGTTTTCAACTAATTTTATAATTTTTTTTCAAATATTAAAGTATTTGGAGTCCTAAAAAACTCTACCTATAGTATCATCTTGTGGGGTTGTTGATTGGCCCCAAAACTTCACAGAGAACATCATCTGATGACTTAGACGTATTCAGCCCTTAATACTCTTATTTGACATTCCTCCAAAGTAGGTTTAAGCGAGAGCATAAGGGATAGCCTTGGAAATTCAAGTTAATAAACTTAGTGTACGCCTTATGATATATATATAAGAATGTACATGACCTTTAACTTAAGTTAATATAATTTAAATTACTCACATTAGAGTCCACAAAAATTTGTTGGAGCTCCATTGACCTTGGTGTATAAGTAGCACTCCAATTTAATGTCTTTGGGCAACTCTTGCCTGATGAGCATATTTCATTCCAATAATTGGAATAGCCTCATATATCAAACTCCGGAAGGCATATGAAACCTGTGGGCTTCCTGTACCTCTTATGCAATCTTCCCTTTGTTTCACTTCTTCCTTTGGTATTTTAACACTCGGTTTTCTAAGGCTTGCTGTAGCCCAAAAAATGTTTTTTCATAACAAATCTGCCAAGCAGATACTTGTAAAACTTCAAGTAATCTAAGACTAACATTCCATTTCTATTAAATTTTTCCTTAACACTCTGATAGAACATCTTTCTAAAAGTCTGTCATAACTTGACCAATATCATCATCTTTCATATTATCAAAGGTTTTATTTTGCTTCTTTTCTTTCTCTTCCATGAAAAAACTTTGCCAATTGATCATTCTTTTTGTTTCACCATTAAAGTAAACATCTCTTATTCTCAATGTTGATGGATTATGTTAAGGGATGAGACCAAAACTTAAACCAGTGATCAATCCAAATTCATCTTGACCGAATCTCAATCCCTTTGACCTCACTAAAAACCATATTTCATCTTCCTTCTTTGTAACACATTGACGTAATAGCATGTGATCTGATTGAAGTATTGGTTCTAGCATAACAAAAAATGCCCAAAGCAAGAATTCATGAATATATCTAATTGTTGTATAATGAATTCTTTAATATTTCTATTCACAAATGGGTGTGACGGGCCGCGTACCTTCGATGGAATATTCATTCTTTGGTATTTTGACGACTCTTGTAAAACATGCGGAAACATGGCAACCTATACATTAAATCAAAATGAGATTAATAAGGTTTAGAAAATGCAGATTGGAAAATGCGCGCCAATGCGTATAATGACTAATATGATTATTATTGTACCACCTTGTGGTTTAAATTTAAAAAGCATCAATTAACAATTGACATCAGAACACCATTGATAACGTCATAACAAATTCAAAAATCATAGTTTTGTAGTCTCTGAAACTTATCATTCAAATCATCGTTTGTTTCAGATAGTTACATAATTTTTTCATTGCTCCCTGATATGACCAAAAAACAATATCTTGGAGATTAAGAATTATATCATATATTGGTCCCTTCCCAAGTGGTTCTAGTTTTAAAACATCAGAGTAAGAGCCCTGAGCTAACATCCGATATAATTTGTAATCATTACCAAAGTTCAAAGTTTATGAACCTTTGTAAAATGTTTGAGCTTCATTAAATCAGTGTGTTACCAATCTGGATGGTTAAATAATGCAGAAGAAGTAAAGAAAAGAATGAGATTAAACCATCAGATCTTTTTATTTTCTTGCTTGATCAGTTCCCAGTTTGTAGATGTAATGAATCAGGCTAGGCCTTTATAAAACATAATTACACCAATCTCTAAAATTCAAAATCTAAAACTTTCATAAATTCTCTAAAAACTTGTCAATAATCATATCATTGCATGGGAAATCATTATATCAGTTTTATTCACTTAAAATACATAATTTAACAACAATATGAAAAATTCATGTTAAAAATAAATAAATTTATACAATTTATTATTTTCATGCACCAAAATTTTAAAAATATTAGTAATAAACAACCTCTCAAATCCATTGTATAATATTTGGTTAAAAATTCCAGAAATTTATAAAATATAAAAACTACACTACAGACTTTGTAGACTCAGTTTTGTCTTCCATTGGCGCTTTAAATTTTTTCTCTATACCTTGGCTTGCTTTTTCTGTTGGAAATTCGGATTTTTGCTAGATAACTTCACTTTCTTCTTCCATTTGCAGTCGAGATTTTTCCTTTTGGGCCACCATTTTAAATCTTTTTTGTTTCTCACTTTTCAATGAACTTATTCTTCCTTTTGTGATTGAAAATAAAATACTAGATAACTTCACGAAGTGAAAGTTTCTAGGTTCTGAATGAAAACGAGAGGATGAGAAAGCGTGTGAGGAAATTTTCTAAGGCTTCAAGGCAAGACGAAGAGTCTGTTCTTTTGGATGGTTTCTAGGGCTTGAAGGCAAGACGAAGAGTTTGGATGAAAAAAAGAGGATGAAGTGTATATGTGTTTTGGAGGGAGGGCTTGAAAGCAAGATGAAGAGTTTGTTCTCCGGATGAAGAGAAGAGAATGAGATGTGTTGTGTTTAGGAGGAAATAAAAGAGAAAAAAAATATATTTGTCCTCAATGGGAGAATGTTTTTGCTTTTTGAGTGATGGGTTATATCTGTAAATATAAGGGTTATTTGAACCCTTATAACCAAATAACCCAATAACCCAATAACTTATCCCCCATATGTGTCCCATATGGGGTAGGGCGGGTAACCCGATTTTGTCGGGAATTTTTCATTAGGTTATTGGTTGGATTGATTCATGTCCAATCAAGTAAAATAATATCTAATTAACTTTGTATGCCAAATTGATGGTGCTATTGAATTTTGCAGTTTCTCTGTGACTTTTATTCATTCTTTGAATGTAAATTATCTAACAACCATATGCAGGTGATACCATGATGAGACTCCATGCAGAATTTGCTACTAATTCAATTATATGATTTACCATATTCCCTCTTATTTGTTTTTCTGTTATAGAATGACATAAACAAGACATGATATTGCCACAATTTCAATGCATTAATGAATGAAATGTTATCATATTCTCTCTTCTTTGTTTTTATATTAAACAAGACATGGTATTGCCACAATTTTAGATGCATTAATGAATGAGATGTTATCATATTCCCTCTTATTTGTTTTTATATTAAACAAGACATGGTATTGCCACAATTTTAGATGCATTAATGAATGACAAGACGATGATTGGACGGATTGACATCTAGATTATTTTCAAAGGTGTAAATCATTACATGACTATATTGTCCTTCATAGGCATTTCATCTTGTTATATGGTCCTTATACAAATGTCGAAACACTATTTTTTTGTGAGAACCTCTTATTTAATTTTAATAAATATTTAACTTTAATTGTCCTTTGTTGTAATAAACAATAATTTGCAACAGATGTACCATCTAGCATCTCTAAATGGTTATGATGTTCATCAATTACACACCTCTTGTTAAGTAGCTGTATGAGATAGATCACCTTCAAGGATCCTACAATTTTAGTATAACATAGTAACTGAGCCTTCTAAAGGAATTGTAGTATTGACATACCATTATTTATATATGGGGCGGTCTAATGGGCCAACAACCCAACCCAAATTTTTGATGTATTTGGTTGGAATTTAGCTTTTTGAATAGAACTCATGTCAAATGATCTGGCTCGAACGAGTCCAATAAAAAAAAAACAATCTAAAGTTAATAGACTTTAAAATTAATACCCTAGGTATTAGATTGTGTTTTGATAATATTTTATTACTGTAAGTATTAAAAAGTAAAATAAAAAAAAAAAACAAATTCATCCTCTATTTTGAAAAACTAAATAACTATTTTATTAATGAAAAGTTCATAATAATTATTAAAAACGTAAAAAAATTAAAATAAACAACCAAAAATCTAAAGCAAATTGTTGTCTTGTTTGGCATTAGAACAACTTTTTAGATGAGTAAAATTTTTTAGTTATGCTGAAAGAATATCAAGTCTAATATGAAACAATAAAACCTTTAATAAATTATGGCTCTAAAGATATGCTTGGTTTATCATGGACTATCTCAACACTTTATGTATCTCTTATGGTCAGAAAATCAGCCCCCAAAAATCCAACATAGCTTTCGCTGCAGGGGTGGATGAAACTCTAGCTCTTAAGTCTCAGCTCTCGAAGATCCCCGAAATCACCACCAAGATGGGAAAATACCTTGGAACTCCCTTTGTATGGGAATGATGAAGGTAAAAACTTTCTATATTCTGGAATGCATTGATGAGAGATTAGGGTTAGAGACCGAAAATTACCTCCTCTGGCAGGGTGCATCACCTCTTATCTTATGCAGTCGACCCTTCTTCCAAAGAAGCTTTGTGGTTGTGGCAACATTGACAAAGTGAGGAGACTTTTATGGGGAATTCAAAGGTGGCATGTGTGAGAGCATCAATTAATAGGAAAGGGTGTAAGATTATGAAGTGGTGCAACGTTTGATTACTAAGTTCAAACTTTTAAAATTTTAAAACTTGAATTTCAAAGTGGTGATGATTCATAATTGACATGATTCTTGATGGGTGAATCTATAATGCATCAGATCCTTTCTTTTCTTCATGAAATGATTAGTTTTGAATACCCTAGTATATAGGTAGAGAAGTAAGCAGTTGTGATTCTGAAACTCTACCACCACGCCAACTTGGCTAGTGCATTATTGTGCTTGTATATTTGATCCTTATACCATTATGTATTAATTAAGTATTTGAGCATTATTTATTGTATTGCTCAAATAATATTTATTTATGCTTGACTATTTTATGTACAAAATCATTTTTTGTATAATAATTGTAATTAATTATAAGAATTTGTTTTGGAGCATAATATAATGGTCCGTTATACTTTCTCGATATGTTATTTGGTTTCTGTTGAGAATTTTATTTTCAAAATTAAGTATAATATCAGTTGATATTTTAGAATTTTGTAGAAAAAACTTGAGTTTTCTCATCATTTATTTATCTATAAACACAAGTTTAGTGCCTAAGTTATGACACAACTAAAACTTATAAAAATGTCAAGTGAGTTAATATAATTTTGATTAATTAAAGCATAGCCACAACATCTTTAATTGATTAAGATTATATATTAAGTTAAAAAATCACATAAAGAATCGACATAACAGAAATTAATTGTGTATATAATAGAATTTATCACAGGGAAATTTTGTTATAATTATATATTTAATTAAGTGAAATGCCATATTATTTTCATAATCTACCCACATGAATTATGAATTGGTACATAATGTGGTAGTTTTATTCTTTAAGAATAGAAATGCAAAATATACAAAATGGTCTCGAAACTTTGGAACATTAAGTGGTACTTGTGTGAACTATACATGTCTAGGAAAGTCCTAACAAAAGGGCAATAAAAGCCTCAAGGCTAGTGATTATTAAGAGGGACCGTTGTATTTGCTCAGCTACGCAGAGACTTTTTTTTTTTTTTTTTTTTTTTTTTTTTTTTTGGTGTATATAAATGTATATACCTATTCGTTTCCTAGGTCAATGTTCTCCCATCAAGATTAAATAATTTGGAATTTCTATCATATAAAATTGTATTACTTAAATAAGATTTAATTTGGTAATCTTTATTAAATTAGATATAGTTTAGTGTGCTTGTACGTTGGTAACACATGTAATTAGTGATATAAGCCTCACATTTAACATAAGCTTTTGGACTTGTTACAATATCTCAACTTTCTTGAATTACAACGATATAGCATGAGACATCCCGAACTTAGGTGAAACCTTTAAATATCTGGAAAGAAAAGTTCTCCTTCATTTTAAGGGTATATGGACATAGTTATCTTGTGAAATCAAAACCCTTAAGAGTAGCGGGAGAAAACACACTTGTTGAAGTTAGCTATGAGTGGGAGAGATCCATCAACTTCAGTATATTATCATTCAAGACAAAATCACTCTTGGTATTAGGGGTTACGTTGCAGGTATCGATAAGGTCTAAGATTTGTTAAAAATGACAGAGGCAATTACGTCACTTTAGACAAAGCTTTGTAACTTGCATCCACGCCTGGGCGGATGATGGTATCACACGAGGCCCGGGACTCCCTTTACGATTTTCGACATTGGTGAATTGTTTGATCATATTTTATAATTACATATACTTATAGAACTACCACCTACCACCGTAGTGGTGTTTAAAATGTTTTGTATATATATTTTTGAGTCCCATTTACTTGTACTTACACAAGTTCTACTATTACAGAATTTTACATTTACATTACAAAACAGAGTCAGAGACTTACATATGGTGGACTCCTATTGCTGTGTTGGCCTTGGCGAATGCGGAATGCCTTGGATGTCCTCTTCAGTACCTACAGGATGAAGCGACCATCTTGAAACATACCTTAGTGGAAAACATATAATATATGACCCAACGAGTGGTCCTTAATTGCAGTATACATATTCAACCGGTTCATATATCAAATTTTCATATCTCGTAGGGTCTGGAACATAAATCTTATACGGAGAATTTTCGTGGAATTTTTAACTTCTGAGAATGAATGATTACTTGTGATTTAGTATAATTGTTTCATCTATCATATTATTAGTTCTTATCTTATAAATGTTTGCTTATATAGAGCGGAAATAATGGAATGGATGGACATACTTAATAGGTATGAAGGTGCGTCTGATGCGACAGTGTTGAAACCTGACGAGAGATGTGCATACCATTAACCGAAGTGTCGTAGCACTAGCCAAAGTGCGTAATCTTGAGCGAGAGAGTGTCGAAGCACTAATCGGAGAGACATGCACTTCCATCGCTTGAAGTGTCGTAGCAATAGCGGGAGTGCGTAGCACTAAGCAGGTGGCAATAGCACTTATCAGAGTGCTATTCATTCGGCTATTGTGGCGCCCCAAACTGAGGTCGACGTGCCGTCAACCCGCGGAATACATGTAGCCATTGAGTGTCTCAATGCCACAAAATGAGTGTCTCTCTACTCGAGACTCAAACATATGTAAAAATGGCCACGTCGGGCCCATACATCCATACTCACCAAAATATAACCAACTATATTACAATAGTTTCAAGAGTTAATTATACTCTTATACAAACATGTACAAATTAGAATGTTTCGCCATGTTTCGAAGAAATATATAATCAAAGCCCACAAATGGCTTTCTTCTCAAAAGTGGCTTCTAGTGAGCATCGTCTTCCTAAATACTCCCTGTATTTGAAAGGGGGATCCTGACGGGGTGAGCAATGCTTGATAGTTGAATTCTCCTACACGGGTTACTCCCATGAGAATTGCTCATGCAATGGCAAACACACACATTCAAGTGAATTCATGATTCCTACTCGATGGTCTACATGTTATGGATGAGAATGCGACTCACCCTTTCCCACTTCTTGAGCCCTCACTTACTCCCTTACGCATGCCTAAGCCAAGTGTGAGAAAACAGTATTTTCAAAACAAAAGGTTTTTTATCCCTGAAAACATAATACCAATTTTCGATAAAATTCTCTTGGATAACCCTCCGAGGTGAATTGCTGAATAACTCTCCGAAACAGTCATGGGTCATCCTCCGATATGAATTGTTGGACAACTCTCCAAGTCAATTCTTCGGAAAATCTTCCCATGAAATTCATTTGACAACCATGTTTTTCATGTCATGCACTCACACCTACTGTTCTAGATTACCTAGTGCATATGAAATGAAATATGCCATTTCACAATAATTCATGTTAATATATCAAACATGCATATATTAACAAAATTCACACAAAGCAACATGTTATTCATTCATAGCAATAACATCGAAAATTAGCTCACATGGGCTAATAAACAAACCGACAATCCATCTTGGAAGCGCCCCAAAAGCATCACACAGAGCAACCTGCAAAAGTCATGGCGATCGACCTTAGTCTCAAAACTATCCAACGACCACTCTAGGGATTTCCTCACTCGATCCCAATCTTTGGAACTGAAAACATGGCCATTCCTGCCTCAAGATATCCTCATATATTAAAATGGCTCTTAGTCAAAGAATAAATCAAGTAGGAAAACCCTACCTCCGAGGTTAGCCGAAACTCCGCAATCTCACCCGAGCCTGCAGCGTAGCTTTGCGTGGGGATCAACTTTTGCCTCTTGTCTCAGGGTTGACAGACGATCCTTGAGAAAAATACAGAGAGAAGGTGAGGCCTCTCTTTAAATTCTCTTCCTTTCTCCCTCTTTCTCTCTCTTTCTCTCTTTTTCCCTCCCAAACCTGTTGGGTCAAGAGAATTGTCCTCTCACTTGCCACATGTCAAGTTCTCATTGGCTCCCTAGATTACACCTTATCCCTTTATCCATCTACCATGGATTTTCACCCTCTCACATGTTGCCACAAGTCTTTCATGGGTCCAATTTGAGCTCATGTTTGACTCGTGCGCACATGACCGTGGCACCTCTTGAGCCACTCACAATGTGCCAAGTGTCCCACCACTCGGTGCACAGGAAAACGTGAAATTTCGATTGTCTCGGAATTCGACGTGGTAGCTAGATTTCGCGAGACGATTCCAACGGTGAAGTCCATTTTATCATCAGAGATATAGAAAAATTCAGGATTTTGACCGAAATTACCATTTTACTATTTTTCAAAAAATTAGAATTTTCTAGGGTTTTATAGCTATTCGGTCTTAAGCAGTCATACAATTATATGTATTACTGAGCTTGTTATATTGTTCTTAATCCATTGTAAATAAGGGAGTAGAAGCAATGTTTGCCAACAACTTCAGAGGCGGCGAGTTTAGAGCATTTTTCATATAGCTTTTATACTTATACGGACCCTTTCATTCACTTGTTAGGATCCTCATTAATCCAATTGATGGTTTCCATAATTAACAAAAGACAGGAACAAAAACGGGATTTCAGGTTTTCTTAGGCGAACGAGACTAGGAAAAATTGGGCTTCGGGAACGCCTAGGCGAAGGGGTGTCGAGCTGAAAACTGAAATGGGGTATTTTTCCCCCTTTTCATCTGAAATCTTCCTTCCAAACCAAAACCAAAACAAATCAACCTTCAAAACTGAACTTAGACCAACCAAAAACACCTTTATTAGGATTTTTCCTATACAAACCTAGACAAGGAGGGATTTGTGATAGTTTCCATACAATTATTCCATACACATATAGTTTCCATACATATAGGTTTCATACCTTAATCTTCTTGAAACCTTAAAAACCTAGCTTTCTTTTTCCTTTTCTTCTTCCTTCCTTCCTACTTGAACAAAGAGAACCTAAGACAAAGGAGAGAATCAAACCAAAATTGGCTCATTCGTCCGTAGCCTTTCTTCCTTAAAGCGAAAATGAGAATTCTCGTTAAGAAGACCATGTTTGGTCTTATCCTCATTTTGGACTTAAATTTCTCCTTTTTACTTATTAGTCCTTCCATTTCATTCTATTTGAAAATCAACTAATCATATTTTTACTTTAACATATAATCTTTTTATCTTATGTCCCTTGAGCCCTTGATTGGAAAATTACCAATTTACCCTTAGTACTTAAATTTCCAAAAAATGCAAATTTTACTTATATTATACCATAAACATGTAATAAACTATTAGGGTATAATTTGGGATATTCTGACTTTGCTTAGAAATACGCTAACAAGCTGTAGTTCTCTTTCGTCGTATCCGCAATGATTGGGGTGTGTGTGAGCACATCATGTAGATGAGGGACATCACAACTTAACTTAAGAAACTCGAGATAGATATGTTAGAGTCCTTCTTAGGGCACTTTATTCTGAACACTCTTCCTTATCAATACGAACCTTTTAAGATCTCTTATAATACACATAAGGAAAAATGGTCAATCAATGAATTAATAACCATGTGTGTTCAAGAAGAAGAAAGGCTCGTGATGGAATTGGATGAAAGTGTGTTAGAACATAACTCATGGGAAGAACAAAGAAGACGACACATCTGGACACGCCCTAAGTCAGGATCGAGGAAGGGAAGGTAGAATACCACCTTGGTGATATTAAGAAGGAAAATAAGTGTTTCTTCTGTAAAAGGAAGGGACACGTGAAGAAAGATTGTCCTAAATTCAAGAAGTGGTTTGAGAAGAAAGGTAATATATTATCCTTTGTTTGCTATGAATCTAATATGGTTAATGTTAATATTAACACTTGGTGGATTGATTCTGGTTCTATAATCCATATTGTAAACTCTTTGCGAGGGTAAAAAACCCTAAGGAAGCAGTGGGAAGTAGGCTAAGCATCTTATCGAGGCATGATATGGGCCCACATGTGGAGGCTATGTCGGGACATGCACGTTAACACTAAGCAATGACTTTGTTTGGTTTTGGACGGACTTTTTTATAGCCTGGTTTCTCACGAAACTTGATTTCTGTTTCTAGACTTATTCCGTTAAGTTTTTCTTTCACCTTTCAAGACAATGTATTTAACTTATTTTATAAATCAAATCATATTGGAACAAGTATTTTAGCAAATGGTCTATATAGAATTTCTTTATAGAATGAGGCCACTAATAATTCTTTGCATGTTCATGTTTTACTAAGAATTGTAATGTGTGAGGATTCTTCTATGTTATGGCATCGAATTAGGTCACATCTCCATAGATAGAATTAAGAGATTAGTAAAAGATGGAGTACTTAAGTGCTAGATTATCTTGATCTTGAGATTTTACAGGATTACGTGGGGAAAGCGGGAGCCGAACAAGTCTAAGAAGAATGCCAATAGGAGTTCAAACATATTGGAAATCATACATACTGACATATGCTATCCAGATATGGATGATTACACACGATATATGTATGTGTACTTGCTTCATAACAAGTATGAAGCATTGGATGCCAAGTCTTTAAGTGAAGTTGAGGAACCAATGTAGGAGTAAATACAAATGAGTGAGATCTGATAGAGGCGGTCAGATACTATGGTAGGTACAGCGAGGAATGGACAAACACTTGGTCGTTTGCAGAGTTTACTTCAGGCATGAGATAGTTGCCCAGCACTGTGCTTGGTTCTCGGACCAAAATGAAGGTGTAGCGAGAAGAAAGAAATCGAACTTTGAGTGGGCTGGTGCGCGGTATGTATAACTCCAATCTTCCTAAATTTTTGTGGGTAGCCTTGCAAGACGGAGTAGTGTATATATTAAGCGAGTGTTCCAGCCCAAAGATTGTCTCAAAGACACCTTTTGAACTATGGAAAGGTTGGAAACCGAGTTTGCGACATATGCGCGTTTAGGGTTGTCTATCTAAGGTAAGAATGTATAATCCACATGAGAAGAAATTTGACCCAAGGACACTTAGTGGTTTCTTTATTGGCTATGCTAAAACGTCGGAGGGTTATAGATTTTATTGTCCATCTCATTCGACTAGGATTGTGGAATCAAGGAACTTCAAGTTTCTTGAAAATGACATGATTAGTGGAAGGGATCGATTCAGGGATTTAATTCCTGTTCACGATCATATAGAAACTCAACCTTCCACGCCATATGATAGATTGGTTATTGTTCATAACATTCCTCAAGTTCCAATTAGTGTTGAACAACCAATCATTGAAGTTTACCTGTGTGAGAACTTTCAAGGATCAACAGGTTAAATTACCTCATAATCTTAAGCAAACGATTTGAACCCTGGCTCGCCGAGAGCGAGATAGTCCCGACATTAAGACGATCTACTCGTGGAAGGAAGTTGGCAATTCCTAGTGATTTCATAGTGTATTTACAAGAAACTGATATTGGAGCTGAAAATGATCTTAAAACCTTTTCACAAGCCATAAGTTGTAAAGAGTCTGATTTGTGGTATAATGCTATGAAGGATGAGTTAGATTCCATGAAGAGAAACGAAGTCTAGGACCTTGTAGAGTTGCCTAAAGGGGCGAAGGCCATTGGCTGCAAATGGGTCTATAAGACCAAAAGGGACTCCTTAAGCAACATTGAAAGATATAAAGCGAGACTTGTTACTATGAGATTCACTCAAAAAGAAGGAATCGATTACACAGAGACCTTTTCTCCTGTATCTAAGAAAGATTCTCTTAGTATTATTTTAGCATTAGTTGCACATGTAGACCTTGAGTTGCAACAAATGGATGTGAAAATGGCATTTCTTAACAGTGATCTAGAAGAGGAGGTACACATGAAACAACTGATGAGCTTAAAAGTCATCTCTTTTTAGTACATTTTTCTATTTGATTTTCAGTTAAAATTGAATAATTAATATACAGAATTATGAAGAAACTCACGATTTGTCATTGTGGCGGGGAAGGAAGCAAGAAGAAGAAAAGTAGAAAAATCGAAATAAGTGGATAAAAATGGTCGAATGGCGGAGAAGCGAAATGAAAGTAGCCAAATTTAGTCATTGATCTGCGATTGGCTGGAATACCTTACCGATCCGAGTTCTAAAGAGTCGGGGTGCCAGGGGATAAGATGTTGATCAGATGTGAAGCTGGATCTAGCAGTGAAGGAGAGAAAGTCAGATGATGTGGATGAGTGGCGTGGTCATCAGCTTAACTCATTGCAACCTCACAATGACATAAGGTCATGTCGCGACACAGGCTCTTGGATTGTTGAGGCGAGAGACTTAATCTTTGAAGTCGTGACATCAGAGAGAGATCAGGCGAAGGCTTGAAACTATGAGGTTGATATCCACGACGCTCGGGAGATTTTCCCGTTCAAAGGAAGCGGTATCATTAAGTGATGTCGCGGCAAGAAAGCGAGGTGGCGACATCGCAGCCGCCCGATGGAAAGTCGCCGGGGAGACGTGAGCCAATAACCAGCGACAACATCCACGATGTCAGCGACGCCGAGGCGCTGTAGAAGCGCCGAGGACTAGAATGGATGTCGCGACAAGGCCATGGCGTCAGCGACATCACAAGCGATCGCTGACCCTGCAAGAGGCATAAGATTGGTATCGTGACGCTGAGCGACCGGTTCATGAGAGCGAGAACTTTTACAAGTCGATGGCGACATGAGTTCGATGTCGCGACAAAAGAAAAGCGAGAATTATAAGCGGGCGATAACTTGGGCATACTCACGAAATCCTGACGGAGTTATGTGGGATTAGTTGTGGAAAACCTATAATCGCATTCCGAATAGTAAAGCGTGGGCGCGTCGAGAGATCTGGGTAGCTGACTGCGCTTTTCTTTTCTTTTCTTTTCTTTATTTTGGCGAGATGTTTGTCTAGTTTTTTCATTTATTATTTTTTTGGATCTGAATGTTATCGTTTTCTTGGAAAATTTGAATCTAGTTAGATTCTTTTCAAAATTACTACGGAATGCATCGAAGTTCGGACAGTTCTGGATTGATTTATTTCGATTCAGTGTGATTATTCTTTTGATCGGGAAAGGATCTTTGTTCGTGTGATCGATAATTGAAGACCCGGCTTCCATTGAATTGTTGTTATAGTCGGAATTGATTTTCTGTAGTAATTTAACGGCATCTTGTTGTTCGGTTCACAATTTACTTAGTTATGAGTTTATTGATTTTTGGATCTGAATAAGTTTACTGTACACGTTAAGTGGCGTTATACGATTTCAAGGAGGTCCTCACGGGCGGCAGGGGAGAGGAACAATCTGGAGTAATGTACATTTCTTTGAAGGTATACTAACTTTGCTAATAGGGATCCTTTGAGCTTTGGCTGGTTCCTTAGATAAATCCGCCTCATGAGTGAAACGAGTTGAGCGACTTATCTATTTAAGCAGCGAGTTTCACTCAATTCGGATGAGTGAGGCCCGATCCGTGCATTTGAGATCCTAATCGAGAAGGATTGATCTATTTTAATTTCGAGAAAGGTAATTTGGAAGTTGTATCCTTGCTTGACCGGTGGCAGGAGCTAAGGTGTCTGATCACAAAATGGGTATAGTATTATGAAAAATACCCGACATGGAAGTTCTTATTAAAGTAGTTATCTCGTTCCACGTGGTCGAGAGAATCGGGAAGAGAAAGTCTTGAAATATGGAGAGCATGGAGAGATCGGTGCACTCTGACAATGCAACAGACGATTTTGGAAACTTGAGATAATCAAGAAATTAGTGATTATGAACTACAAAATTGATGTTCTTTATCTGTTTGTTTTCTCAGTGTCTTCTGATGCTGTTCAATTATTCATTTCTTTTTGTAGAATTTATTTTCCTTCATTTGTTTTATTTCGATCTATTTGAATGTTGTTCTCTTTAAATGATTGATTTCCCGGCTTTCATGTTGGAAACCATTATCAATTTATGGTCAAATAGTATTAATTTGATAGTGGGGTAGTTGATGAAAAATTACTTGAGATCATGTGGGATCGATATTTGGACCTTAAGTCCATTTATTACTTGTCGACACATTGCACTTATGAAATTCGACCAAAACCAATAAATTAAATTGTTCTACTCTAAGAGATTTTGGTTATAATAGTATGATGTCAACAAGTTGATGCTTAACATTGCACAGGATGAACCATGATCGCTAGTAATAGTGTCCTTAAATTTAATATATATCTTTGTTGAGTCATCAGTTTGCCAGGCGCCGTTCTTAGGGATTAGACAATAGTCTTTGGTGATAGTGTAGCGGGTGTATGTCTTTAATTAAGTGTCAACAACACGAGGGTTTCTCTTCTATGGAAGGTGAGCATTTGGTTTACCAAACTTAAAGTCATATAGTTTGGAAACTAAGCATCCATTAATTATTAAATTCCATGAGAGTAATTGCTTCATTAGTTTAGATTTAGACCAGTGATCAATGTATATACAGAAGTGTTTAAGAGTAAACTCATTTCCTTGTTTTTATCATTGGTGACATTTTATTTGCAACCAATGATAAGGGACCAGTGCATGGGTAAAAGCGATTTCTCTCGAAAACTTTGATATGAAAGATATGGGTGAGGCATCTTATGTCATTGGCATTAAGATCCATAGAAATAGATCTCGCGGTATTTTAGGTCCATCACAAGAAACCTATATTAACAAAGTTTTGGAGAGATTTCGGATGACGGATTGTTCACTAAGTGTCGCTCCCATTATGAAGGGCGATAAGTTAAGTCTAAATCAATGCTCGAAAAATGATTTAGGAAATGAATCCATGAAGAATATTCCATATGCTTTAGCAGTTTGGAAGCCCTTTTGTATGCTCGGGTTTTGTCTGAGACGATGTGCATGCGAGTTGGAGTGTTAGAGCGATATCAAAGTAATCAGTATGGACCATTGTTTGCAAAGAAAGTCATAGAATATCTGCAAGTAATAAAGATTATATGCTTATGTATACCGCAGACGGAACAACTTGGATCACAGTTGGTATTTTGTGTAGAGACTTCTTGTTGTGTTATTGTATAATCAAGTTGTTTATTTTCATTATAGCGATGCATTTATTTCATGAAATATCAATAAAACTTTTGTTACATATTATATGGAAGTAGAATTAAATCTCTTGTTTTGAAACTCTACAAGTGTATTAAAGGTTTCATTGCCGAGCAAGAGTGTGGATTCTATTCTGTTAATTGGATTTTAACGATATCATGGTGATATGAACTTTAAACTAACTTAAGAACAGAGTGGAAGAACTGTTAAATCAACATCAAACTACTTAGCTAATGAAGAACATATTAGACAGAGAAGAATGGTCATTGAACCTCATTAATATTAGTTGATATGATTCTTGATCTTTTATTTCAAAAACATACAAATTGGATCATGTGAATAAATCAGGGTTATTTATCCTTATAGTTGTATATACATTCACTTTGTAAAGTTCTTAAGTGTAAGTTTTCTCATTTTATGCTTTGTTTCATTTTGAAAGTATCTTTGTTATGAATTCTAGAGATAAACATGAGGTTGTTAAAACAAGTTCAGTTCCATATTAAGTGCAGAAAATGAGTAATTGTGATGCAGATTGTTATTATTATGACCTTGAGGACTATCTATAAATTTAGCCTTCATTTTTATCTTAAAGTTTTAGTTCTTTTATAAGTGAGAAGATATGAGATTAAGTGATTCTGTGGTTCTGATCCTTAGTTCCACATTTTGAAATTAAAACTTAGATTCAAGAGTGATGATTATCAATGGGCAGTTATTGATGGAAGAATCTATAAACTACAATCTGAGATTATCTTGTTGCTTGCAAAATGAATTCTTTTTAAAGTACTATTGTATAATTGAGAGTAAAGCAAGGGAAAGTCATAAAGTTATTTAAAGGTTTTGAATTTCGAGTTTGTAGATTGATGGCTAGTGTAAAATCCTATTTCGTTTCATGTTTCTATATTATAAACATGTTAAGGATGATGTTATGTTTTACAACAGTAATCGAAGATAAGGAGGCTGGAGGCCTGGGGATTAGGAGCATGAGGAGGTTAAACCTAGCTTTCATGACTAAATTAGGGTGGAGGTTTATCTCAAAACTGAACTATCTTTGGGGCCAAATCCTACATTCCCAATATGTGAGAGGAAATCTAGAGGTCTCCAAAATAAAAAAGAAACACAATGACTCAAATGCATGGCAAGGCTTTGTGGTAGCAAGAGAGCTCATTTGAAAAGGCATGGGATCCAAAGCATACAATGGGAATGATATGTTTTTTTTGGAAAGATCCTTGGTATAAAGTTCTCATAATCAATGCGTAGGGGAGATAAGTTTGGAAGATTGCTTTAAAATGGTAAAAGCTATTGCTGACAAGATGGAGGATGGGGTGGAAGCTTTGGGCAGCAGCTCCAGGCGAATACTCCTCAAGTGGGAAACTTGGTGATTGGATTAGATGAGGAGAAGGATGGATTCTAGGTACCCTCGACAATAGTAGTTCTCATTGAATCTGCCTCAATCTTCTCTTGCCTATCAGATCCCCTCCCAAGCGACATGGAATACCATATGGAAAACTTAAACTACTAACTTATTTTGTAAAAACCAAGGTATTTATTGATCCAAAAACGATTTATCAATAATCAAGGACCCGATAAATACATTCTGAAAATCTGAACTTTATTAAACAAAGAAGCATATCGATTCGTAGTGAGTAGAAAACATACCAGAACATGAATCTAGAATTGTGGTTGTTATTAGTCTCCCAATCGCAGTTGATGAGATCAAAGAAAGGTTAGGCTGAAGATGATCTTCCTTCTCCCTAAATTGTGTTCTACCAAACTCTTGTTAAATTTAGGCCTCTATTTAGTCATATATATAAAGACAGGAACAATTGAGCTGCTAAAACTGCTTACCAAAGCAAGGAGAAGATCAGAACTACGGACCCATAGTTAGTGATTCGCAAGAATTAAGGTACCGCTTGATTCAATGCCCAGGCAAATCGAGTGTCCTTGACCAATAAAATTTATAAACCTAATACCTTACACTACCGTAGCACAGCTAATGTAGTATAGTGGTTCTAGATCATTCATGTGGACGGGTTTTCTTCATGCAAATGACTAATACGGTTAAACCGTGAATTTAATTTGGATTTTGGGATTTGCCAAAAACAAAGGGAGTTTGTGCTGAAACTAAAATTAAAATGAGTAAAACAAAAGAGAAGTCCTTGAAGTATTAGGTCACCTGGGCTTAGGTTCCTAGGGCAAATTGTTTCTGTGGTCTTTTCCTTCAAGCTGGGAGGATGGGACCTATAGTCATCTCCCGAACTGGATCTTGGTTTAGCTATATAATCAATTCCCAAATAACTTGGAGAATGACATTTACTTTATTGTCGAAATGGTCTTGCATGCTGAAGACATTCTCCGACTCCACCTTCCAATAATCCATAGAAGATAACTAATGAATATCAGTGGATCTAGCAATAAGAATCCACTGAACCCTAAAAGATTACCAAATACCAATCATTCAAGGTGAATCGAAGGGATTTAAACCTAAAAGTTAAGGAAAAACCATAAATGAGTAGTGAATACCTTGTTGAAAATAGGAAAAACCCCAGAAGGCCTTAGGTTCCTTCGTTTAGTGCCTCTACTTCAAGGAAGGAGGGGTTTTAGCCGCTCATCCTCTGAGGAAACCTTCCTGAGGTGCTCGCTCCCAAGAAAGGCAAGAAGAAGCCAAGAATAGTGGGAGAGAAAAAGAGAGAAACGAGGCTTCCTCGAGAAGCCTCCTAAATTTTCAATAATGAACATTTGTCTGATATAAGTCTCGGGTTGAAAATTCCCATACAAAAATTACCAAAACCACAAATCCAAACACTATTACAAGGAGAAAGTAGGAAGAAAAGCAAAGTTATGAGAAAGAAATTAAAAAGTCAAAAGCAAGTTCGGAACAAAGGCAAAGAAAGAATGCTGGTAGGCTCCGTGAGGAAAGAATCCATTGAGAACGCAGAAATTTCGCGAACATTGCAAAATTCGTTAATGCTCAAGGAAATTGGCAAAAATTACGAAATTGCTATTCCTTCTTTCCGTCTCAGATCGCGCACTACCATCCAATTTTTGCTCTGATGCTCTCATTTCAACTTGAATTCTTTATGAATGAGCTGGATTCCTAACTTCAGTGCAAATGGCCTGCAAAAACAACAAAACTTGCCACAAAATTTGATTAGTAGTAATGCTAGGTCCTTAACATGTCAATTGGGTTAATTATGCTTGATGGCCATGCACAAAAAGTATGCTCAATCCATGGAGAATTAAGGGCATAAAATAGCACTATTTGGGCAGTAATCAGTTAGTTAATATTAAATCATCACATAAATGATCCATAATTAATATAAATAATATTAAGAATTTAAAATTGTAATATAATTTTGCTTAGTCCATATATTAATAAATTAATCTAACATTCTCCCACTTGGACGGTATAATCATAACTCAAATGCTTTCACAACAGATTTACATTGTGACGCCCCAAAACCCAGGGGTCCGTTGACCAACCGTTAACCTGTGGAAAACTCATGAATATCGGGTGACCCGATACCGCACTGTTATGTCCCATTTATCTGGATCCCTGTTTTCACAAAAATCGGTGTAGTGTCCCATTGTCATGAGCTACTAAATATAACCTATATAACAATATATCCATGTGACCTATCCAGGTCTCAATGTATAGTAATGACCACATGGTCCCATCTCTGCCTTTCTTATCCAGCAATATGCCAACTATATCAATAGTCCATAAGAGTTTATTACAACACTCTTATAAATAACATATATTAAACTAAATTTTATTCCTTAATATAGTTTACAAAGATATTTATCAAAGCCACATCCTGGTCTTTCTTCAAAATCATGGCCTCGAATGAGCGTCATCCTCCTGTCTACCACCTGCACCTAAAAGGGGGTCTCACGACGGGATGAGCAATACCCAATAGAGAATAATTCCTACAAGGACAACTCTCCACTAAGTCTGCTTGTCTGTCTCATTTAACATTCAGTAAAACATACACATTCCTAATCAAATGTCTATATACCATGGATGAGAATGTGACTCACCATATCCGTGTCTCGAGTCCTCAGGCTCCCTTACATATACATATGATGTAAAAATCGTCATTTATGTTCCATCAATGACCATTTTCAAGCGAGTTTTGTTTATAAATCAAAATTAGGTGGACGATCTCCGATGTCGACTTGTTTTTCTCGATTTAGGTGTGTTTTTATTGGGTAGCGAATTTTCGAGGGTCTCACCGCTTGAGGCCATGCCTTCAACACTTTGCGATCTTTCATCATTTGGATATATGTCTAACCCGAGAATACCGGGTTTTTCATCCGAGGGAATCTATCCGCTATACTATACAACACACATATTTTTTCATTTTCTTTTCTTTTTATCTAGCCATAGAACTCATTTGGAGCGTTATTCCATTTTACCAAGCCCACCATCGAACACCAAACACAATGTCAATCTACCATGTACTCATGAAATACCATCGAACGCCAAATACAGTGTCGATCTCTACCATGCACTCACACTCATGTCATGCGATGTCCCCGTGCATATGCAATGCAAGATGCCATTGCATGTTATATCATGTCACATGCATAATGAATGCTACATGGACAACACAAACCACACCACTTGCAGTGTCATGGGCGACCCACATCACCTACATTATGACTTATAAAATCACATTTCATTCATGTCAGCACATCATGCGAAGCATACCTGACATTCACATTCAACGAGATCATTGTATGATCAAACAATGCACACACAAGCAAGCCATGTAATGGCCATTTATAACAATTCATCATACGTCAAAATGTTGGAGTACACATATTGACATCCAAACAGGTCACTATATTATCAAGTAGTGGCACACTCACAATCGAGCCATGTCACAGCCATTTGCACATATAAACTCATCTCATGTCAACATGCTAGAGCACATACATTAACACCCAAACACGTCACTCTTAGTCAAGCAATGACACTTGATCCTCAAGACCAATGGTGGCACAGAGATGCCCACAAAACATTCCACACAACAAGCCATAATAGACCACAAAATAGTTCCGAACTTAGTTCAAAAACTAGTCCCCTAACAGTCCCAAAATCTGGACACAAACCATTAAACAGCTTAAGCTAAAGCAGTCCCGGAAAATGGACCATAACTTGAGTTATAGAGGTCCGATTTAGGTGATTAAAATCCTAACATCAAGTTCTCAGATAGGCCTACAATTTCCTTGTAGGATCTTTGGTCAAAATTCTCACTTTTTCCCTGACCAAAATCAGTCCCAAAAATCTTGGATAGTAGGTTCAGTAGAAAATAGAGGCGACTGTGTGAGTCATGAAATAGACCATAACCTTGGGCTATAGATGTCCAATTAGGTGATTCAAGCCCTAACATCAAGTTCCTCATATGGGGCTACAATTTACTTGAAGGATACTAGTCAAATTCTCCCTTTTCTAACCAAAAATCAGCCCCAAAATTGGACATCATATATGGTGAAAGCAGGCACTATTCACATAACGTTATTTTGCGAAACGGCCCCTTAGGGAAAAAAGCGGCCAAACAGCCCTTAGGGCATTAAAAATCAACAAACATCGATGGCGATAAGCCAAAATAGGAAGAGTCCTACCTCTTGGGCGTAGAAGAAACTTTAGGAAGTCTGACGGACGCTTCACAGGCCGAAACCTGCTGATTTCGAACTCCTTGCTTGAATCCTAGGCCGAAATCCGTGTTTGTTTCACACGTAGCCCTCGTCGAGTAAGATGAACTTTGGATTTCTTGGCAGGCCAGTGGCAAGCGAACTCTGTGGATCTGAAGAAGTTTTGATTTTTGATTTTTCTTTTCTCTCCCTCTCTCACGCTACAGGTTTTCCTCTCTTCCACAGCAGAAAATTTGATATTTTCTGCCCAAAATCCACACAACCCCTTTTGTCCATTTAAATACTTGGCCCATGTCGCCACATGTGCGACTTGTCAGATCTGTTTACGCCCAACGATTTATTTTGTCACGGTTTAGTCAATTTATTTTAAATGAACTTAACTTTAGTAATTTCATAACTCCCAAAATTCTCATAAAAATCTCGTCCTTAGGAATCATTAGACGTCTGTTACCCCGAAAATCGTGAAAAAATTCATTTGTCTCAAGGAATTATTGAAAATTTTACGATAACTGATTCTCGAGAAGAATCCAACGGTGAAGTCTGTTTCATCATCCGAGATCTAGAAAATTTTTCAGGCTTCCCTGAACCATTTTGGAAATTTTACCCTTTTTGCTATTTTTCAGAAAAATTAAATTATTCCCGGGTTTTACATATATAGCCATAACTAATCATATACAATTAACACATCAAGAGCATGCATAAATCATACATAATCAGGCGCTACTAATCAAAATCATAACTGAATGCTTGACAAAGAGACTTATATAATATAACGATCATATACGAATTAATACACGAGAAGATGAATAATGGTACATAATCAAGCGCTCTTGATCTAGAAGCATTTCAATGACAAGGATTGTAGCTTCGTGGGGATCCATTGACAGCCCGTCAGCCGCGGAAACACTCGTGAATGTCAGGTGACTCGACATTTCTCACGAAAATCGGGCAGAGTCTCCTTTGTACGGGGAGCTCTGCCACGATACTATCCTTTGTATATAACTTGTCCCAATCAACATCAATGACCACGCAGGGTCTCTTATACAACTTTACAGAGTAAAAATGACTCATGGGCCCTGCATTTATACTCACAACATATATTCCATCTATCAATATGTCCAAGTAGCATGAGTAAAACGGCCACTTAGGCCCATAACCAATACTCATAAAACATCCCAACTATATATCATAGTTACAAGAGTTAATGATCTACTCTTATACAACACATATATTAAAATGAAAAACATTCTAATACATGCAAAACCATCAAAGCCACATTTCCGGCTTTCTTCTAAACGGCCTCTATGATGAACCGTCTCCTCACACGCTCCCTGTACCTGTAAAATAGTATCCCTTGACAGGGTGAGCTAATGCTCAGTAGTGGAATCACCACTAAGTGAAACTGCTATAAAGCTTTGAAGTGCGTATCTGATAAGCTCCAAAATAAACACACATTCAAGCAAATGCATGATCCTACTTGAATGTCTAACTGATCATCTCATATCCTGAGTCCTCCCCGACTCCCTCACAGTTACCTAAGCCACGTATGAGAACCCTTAGTTTTGTTTGATTGTGGACAACCCTCCGATGTATATATTAGTGGGCGACTCCGGTGATATTATGTGGACTACCCTCCGATATTCATCATTTTAGACAACCCTTGAACCATTTCTCAAGAATTACATATTGCACTCACTCCTTTCGTCCTAGGGTGCGGTGCATATGAATGCATGATACCAATTATTTACCAATTCTACTTAACACGTACGAAATATATAATCATGCATATATTCACATAATTTAAATCACACAAACATGTCATGTAATTTCACCATCAATTACATCAAAATTAGCTCACGTGTTTAATGATCAAACGAGCAATTTGATTTGAATTACTCAACCAAACACATTATTTCACAAAAATTATTTTGTGAACACTATTCTCGGGAATAGTGAAACTCTCGGTTACTATTCCCAAAAAATGACCAATCGTCGATTCACTTTGTGAACCCAAATTTCATGGCCATTCCGGCCTCATACAACCCACAACATGATTTATGACATAAATTATACCAATTAACCACTCAACAGCCTGTGATAGCCACGGACACCAAATTTAGGTTCCATAAATTCAAACAATTCGGTCCCATGTTTTGGGACCGATCAAACGGCCGTTCAAGGCCTCATACCAACCGAAACATCATATAACACTTAAACAAAGTGTAAAACCCAAGTAGGGAAAAACCCCTACCTCTTGGAGTTTGACGAAACTCCTAAAACGGAGCCCGCAACGTAAGGCTCAACGTAGAACAACCTTCCTCCTTGCTGCGAAGACTTCGACGGTCGGATCGCCCGGTATTTTAGAGAGAAGTGACTCTCTCTCTCACTAAAACTCAAAAGCCATAGCCACTGTGGGCCCTTTCTCCCCCAACACGTTTTTTTGTTTGGTCTTTGAATCAAAGAGATGACACTATTGAGTTTTTGTCTTTTTCTAACTCAAACAATTCCAAAATGACCATTTTGTCCCTTATTTTCTCAGTTTTGACATTTGGCACTATCTCAGCCGTCCATTTTCATCATTTTTCTACTCATGCCACTTATGGCATATGAGTACATGTTATATGTGACTTTTGTTGCATGGAAAATCGTTTTCACGACACGGCGCGATGCCTCAGCGATGCCAACTTCCGACATCTCGAAATTTGTGAAATTCGACGTGCTAGCTAGATTTCGCGAGACGATTCCAACGGTAAAATCCATTTTGTCATCAGAGATCTAGAGAATAAATTTCGGATTTTTGACCAAACTTTTGATTTTTGCCCTTTTTCCAGAAATTGGAATTTCTCGGGTCTTACAAGAGTATTGATTCAACAGAAGGAGAAAACACCATTATGTCATTCATCTTGTCAAAATGACACAAAGTTATAAGATAATGAAAAACGTCAAAATGTGTATGTAATAACGAAAAAACATGAAACTCCTCATAAATACATGAAAAGGCAAAACTCCCACTAAAAAAAATATTCTAGGCTCTAACAATCCCATGTAGGTGAGTGTTGTATTCTTGAAACACCTGAAATAGGCCTTTGGTTAGTGGGTCTGCCAACATGATAGTCGTAGGCATGTGCTCAACTGAATGAGGGACTCTGCAACTTTCTCTTTCACAAAAAAGAATTTCACATCAATGTGTTTGGAGCAAGAAGTGCTCTTAGTGTTCCTAAAGAAAGATATAGCTGTGAAATTATCACAGAACAATTTCAACGGTCTAAAAATGGAGTGAACAACCTCCAAAGCTAAAATGAAGTTTTAGCGACCATATTGGCCTGACAATTAGCCTTATAACACACCACATACTTTTCCTCCATAGTTGAAGAAGCTGTAAATGTTTGCTTGACACTTTTCCACGAACAACTCCTTCAATCATCATAAAGATATAACTAGAAGTGGACTTTTTATCATCCACGCAGTCTCCATAATCGGAATCACTAAAACCAACCACCCCAAGAGTGTCGGTATGCCTATATCTCAACATGAGATCCTTGGTACCCTGAAGATACCTCAAAACTTTTTTAGCCGCTTTCCAATGGCTTTGACTAGGATCACTCAAGTATCTTCCCAACACGTCGACAACAAAAGCAATATCAGGACGTTGGGGATTCCTTTCATCTGATCTCTCTCAATATCATTACGGGGGCGGTTGGCCTTTGGAAAATCTATCACTCTTCTGATTGGTGCCCTTCTTTAGAAGAACACGATTACATATGAACCTTTTTAGAATGCGTTCAATATACGTCTGTTGAGACAAGCTCAGAATGCTACTAGGTCTATTGCGAAATATCTATATGCCTAAGACATAAGATGTTTCCCCAAGATCCTTCATATCAAATGGCTAAATAATAATTGCTTTGTCTCAATCAACAGGTCAGTATCATTAGCTGCGAGCAAAATATCATCAACATATAAAACAAAGAATATGAACTTGCTCCCATTGACCTTTATATATATGCATTGATCGATGATGTTCTCCTTAAAACCATTGGCAGTGACAACTTCATCAAACTTGAGATACCACTGCCTAGAAGCTTGCTTTAAATCATAAATGGATTTGGAGTTTACAAGCCATGTGGTCTTTGCCAACTTCCTCAAAACCAATAGGTTGAGACATGTCAACATCCTCAACTAAGTCTCCATTCAAGAAAGTTGTCCTCATATCCATATGATGCAACTGTAAATCAAAATGAGCAACTATAACCATAATAATGCGTAAAGAGTCTTTAGTGGACACGAGAGAGAAGATTTCTTTAAAATCAATACCTTCTCACTGATTGTAACCCTTAGCCACTAATCTTTCTTTATATCACTCTACCTGTCCCTTGGTATCGTGTTTGGTCTTGAATACCCATTTGCATCCAATAGATCTGCAGCCATTTGATAAATCTACCAAGCTCCATACTTTATTCTGTGACATAGAAGTCATCTCATCTTTCATTGCATCGATCCAAAAGTTGGATTAAGGACTAACAATGGCTTCTTTATAGGTAGTCGAATTTGATACATCACCCACATCATACTCATGCTCCTGTAAGTAGACAATATAGTTATCTAAAATTGCGAGCCTACGCACCCTCTCTAACCTCCTCAAGGTTATATCCATGGCTACATTTAGGGCTACTGGATCTACATCCTTAATTGGTTCATCATCGATAGTGGCTATTGGATGCTGGTCAACAACAGGGCTGGAGATTGGAGCGGAAGTAATAGGCACATGAATAAAAACGGGGTGTTCCTTAAACACAATTTCTCTTGGCCCTTCGCTTGTACCGGTATCATCCTCAAAATAGATAACTCGATCTGACTCAATCACTCTGGTAGTGTGCGATGGGCAATAAAACCTGGAACCCCTTGATTCCACATAATAACCAATAAAGTACCCACTAATGGTTTTTGGATCAAGTTTCTTGGATTACGGGTTGTACGGTATCACTTCGACCTTGCAGCCCCAAACATGGAAGTGACAAAGACTAGGCTATTACGTGATATAGCTGTCTGAAGTCTTAAAGACAGACTTACTAGGCACTTGATTCAAAATATAAGCTGCAGTTTTCAAAGCTTTACCCCATAAGAGCTCAAGTAAGGAGGAATTAACAAGCATACATCGCACCATATCAAGAAGCGTGCGATTTCTCCTCTCCGCAATCCCATTTTGTTGAGGAGTATCAGACATTGTACACTGAGCATCAATGCCACATTCCTGAAGGTACCTCACAAATGGTCCAGGGTTGCATCCTATCTCATAATATCTACCATAATACTCACCACCTTTGTTAGAATGGGTATCGGACCCAGCCCTAGGTAGTACAGGGCAACCCCACAGTCACCCCCCCAGTCGCCATTTGGCCCGACTGGAGGGTTCCCATAGAGCTAAGCCGTTTCCCTTTATTTAAAAATTAAGGGTTGTATGGAAATTTTTTTGAACGGAATTCCGTCTATTTTCTAGAAAACCCATTCTTCAAAAATTATAGAAAACACACTTCTAATAATTCAAATAAGTCCATCCTTTACTACCACAAATCTTCCACAACCCAATAACCCAATAATTAACATAAATACAATATTAATTATTTAATATACATTGCGCGGCGGTTATTAATAAAACATTAGAGTATAAAATTTATATACAGCAAAACATTTACAATTCATGCACAGTGTTATATTTATAATTATTCAATACAATATTTACATATATAAAAACAATCACAACTCTAACATACGCCCAACAGTGTCCCTATCTCTGAGGGGATGCCCCTGATATCGACGCCCCCGTCCCTGTACCTGGGGAGGTTATTTAAAAAAAAACGAAAATATTTTGGGTGAGCTTGAAGCTCAGTGAGTGTTTAAAAATATAAAGCTTAATAATATAAATACCTCCCAGAAAATATTTATTAAAACTCATTTATTAAATCCACTTTTAATAATATTTTTCCATAAATCATTTCATAAATAATTTCATAAATCATTTTGTAAGCCCTTTTCTTTCATTTTTTTTAAATCATTTACGGTGGTGGCAATGAATTTTTTTTTAATTAAAATTCCAAAATCTACCAACCACCGGCGGCCTATATGAAAATGGATCACGTCGACCTTCTCTTAGGGATCACATATACGTGTCGGCCATGCTGAGCAACTACGAAGGTCCCACCACATAGCGGGGATGCGAGCAACCCGGCGAATTGTACCTTGCTCCGGTCGCGGTAGTCAAAATGGTTATTAACCACTAATAATAAATGCGCTACTATCTATATACTCTATAGTCACGAAGGCGACTGTGACTTCTAGTTATGCCTCTAAATCTAATGTTTCATGAATGCATTTCCCTGACTCTGCCATGCACGTTAGGATACTTTGACCGACAGTATCATTTATAAAAAATTATTTATGAGGCCCATTTAGTAAATTTATTTCTAATATGTTGCTTTACTTTTCTAAACTTATAAAATACTTATAAGTAGCAATTTTACTGGAATCCATAAATACTAAAATTTTCTCTTAACAATTCCATATCAGTTTCATTTAATAAAAATATATAACAAATGATATAAATACTTTATTCAAAATCATTATCAATTATAAAGTTCTTTTGTAAATACTCACACTATACTTTTATATGTTTTTCGTGAGTTCCCATCATGAGCCCTATCTTTGTTTTGAAGTCTCCTTTCGACCTACACATTTTAAATATTCTTTTAACCCCTGTCTTTTATACACGAATTCATCAAGCAACCTATATACAACTCTAATGCCTTAAGATACATTAAATCCAATTTTTATGCCATTCAAGCCGAAAACTTGCAATCAATTCTCTTTCTTGCCTCGATAGTGGCCTTGCCTCTAGGAACCTTAGAACACCTATAACTCGCGAAGACAACCAACCAACAACTCGATTCTCCATGAACGAAATTGTGCTTCAACTTGCTGCCCTTCATGAATCAAGCTGGGGTTTGGAGCTCTTACTAAGTTGTTCTTGCTTCCAAATTTAAGAACAAAACAGCTTGAATGGTAAGGGACTAAAAACCCCTTCAAGAAGAGCTTGAAATGAAGCAAAGCTTCGAATGGGGTACAGTTCAACTGCGTTAAGGTGCTTTTCTCACGGGCCGAAAATCACTCTTGCTCTCTCTTTCTCGATTTGTTTGATTGCTTCTTCAATCTTCTACTAGCTTCTCACTTTATATATGATTAACAAATGCAACTAATGCCCCTCAAGTCTCTAGAATTCATGAATTGGACTCACATGAATTATAAATCCTGTTCCCAGAAACATTCCATAAGTTCTCAATAAAGTCCCCAATCAACTTTTATTTATTTAGTTTGCCATATCCAAGCTATTTCAATCGTGGCATTTTATTATTGGTTCATGTGAGTTTGACATGGATTGTGCTTTTCATGAGTGGATTGTGCTTTTCATGAGTTATTCTTGAATGAATAAATTCATTCCAAAATTGTTTGATTTCACTTAGTCACCAAATAAAAATTTGTTCTCAAGCTTGTCGATAAATCCCAAAATATTCCGCTTAATCCATTTGCCAAACATACTCTCAAATTTCCAAATTTTTATTAAAACCTTGGCTACTCAAGGTTAAAAATAATTATTCATCACTTTATACACGGAAAATTGCCCCAATCACAGATGCTTGTATAAATTAGCGGGAGGGTATATTACAAGTCTCCCCCTTGTTCAATTTAGATCCTCGAAATTTACAAAAATAATTAAATAAATGCGGATGTTACGCCTCGTCGGGTTCATGCTCCCAGTGGCTTCCTCGTCCTTTGGTTCCTCCCTTTGTACTTTCCTGAGTGGAATTGTCTTGTCAGTAGAACGCTCTCTCGATCTAGGATGCATGCGGGATCTCCTCGTATGTCAGGTCCTCTCTCAATTCCACTAGCTAGTCTCTAAGAACATGTGAAAGTGCGAAATATATCTCGGAGCATGGATACGTGAAAAACATCGCCCAGATCTAGCGAGCTCGGTGGAAATATCACTCTGTACACCACCAAATTGATCGTTTACGATATCTCATAGAGACCCATATAAGTGGACTTAGCTTACCCGCCTCCCAAATCTCGGCACGCCCTTCCATGGGAAATCTTGGAAAAAACTTCTGTCACCCAGTGAGTTACCAGATTCTTGTGATGGTCTCATAGCTCTTCTCTATCACCCCGAGTCTTCAATCATTCATAGTCATTTGAATATATGATCGGAAGTTATCTGGACTATTTGTTTAATAATCTCCTCTCTCTCACCTACTCTGCTCCCAACATCTTTGGGGTCTGCACTTTCTCGTAAAGTGCCTCATATGGATCGTACTTTATCTTTGGATGTGCCGTTATTTGTGGCGAACTCCATCAATGGTAGGCGTGTGTCCCAACTCCCCTTGAAATCCATGACACAGGCTCTGAGCATATCCTCTAGTGTCTGGATTGTCCTCTCAGACTGTCCATCGGTCTGAGGGTGAAAGGCAGTGCTAAAGTGTAGTCTCGTCCCCAAGGCATGTTGCAAACTCGGCCCAGCGTGAGTAAATCCAGGATCACCCAGTGCGAGACTGTCGAAATAGGAATCCCATGCGGTCTAATATTCATCCACATATGGCGACGGTCGGCTCGAGGAATATCATTCCCTATTCGAAAGTGGGCGGAGTCTTTGTCGACTGTCGGCTATCCTTACATATAGCATCATGTCCTCTCTATGTATGTGGCAGTCTCGTAACAAAATCCATAGTGATGTTCTCCCACTTCCATTGCGGAATAGGGAGGGACTGCAGTAACCCTGTTGGTCTCTTATGCTACGTAACTGTGACAGGTCCAGTACCCAGAAACGAACTCGGCTATCTCTCTTCATCCTTTCCACATTAATGTTGTTTCGAGGTGTAGTACATCTTCGTGCTACGAATGCATAACTTGCCTGCGAAGAAATGAGCCTCCATCCATAATCTCTTTCTTGAGTCCTGCGAATCGGTACACACAATCTACGGCCCATCATCAACGTACCACCATCGTACGACGGTGAGAAATACGTTCTCTTCTGCTGTTCTTCCTTGACTTCTTGAATGATGGTCTTCCTCTTGTCTTTCTCTAATCCGATCTACCAAAATGGGGCGGACATGGAAAGTAGCTAGAAGTACCCCTGAATCTACCATCTCAAGTCTAACTCCTAGAGACCTCAACTCCACCAAAAGAGGAAGATACACTGTCCTCAGATGTGCTAATGAGCTGCGGGGTCTCCTGCTCAAGGCATCTACCACCACATTGGCTTTCCTTGGGTGGTAGCGATAGTCTTGATCATAATCCTTGATTGCTCGACCACTCCTGCGCCCCTCGAGTTGGGTCATACATTGTGAATAGGTCTGCTTGCAAACTCTTGTGGTCGGTATAAATCCGACACGGAACCCTATATAAATAGTGCCTCCATATCTTGAGTGCAAACACCACTGCTGCAAGCTCTAAATCATGGGTAGGGTAATTGTGCTCATGCTTCTTTAGTTGTTTGGATGCATAGGCTATGACCCTGTCATTCTACATCAGAACACACCCTAAACCTTGTTTGGAGGCATCACTGTAGATCACAAAATCCTCTCTCTTTATAGGTAGTGTTAAGATAGGAGCGGACATCAACCTCTACTTCAATTCCTCAGCTTCTGTGTGGCGTCTGACAATATGAACTTTTCTTCCTTTACGGTCAAATACGGTCAACGGTCTTTGTGTATGAAACCCCTCGACCGACTTCCTATAGCTGCCTTGCCGGTCGAGGAAGCTCTAATCTGCATCACGGTGGTGGGTGGTCTCCATTTGGAAATCGCCTATCTTTTGGGATCGACGAGGCCCTCGATTGAGATGATGACCAAGCTACTATGTCAGCCAAAGCGACCTTCTTGAACTTATCTGATTGTAGTGCTTCGTAGGGTTTGCAAGGAAGCTATCCTAAAATGTCTGTGTCCTCTTGACTGTGAATACACTAAAGGTCATCATCATCTGATCACAAACGATCTAGAAACGATTACGAAGACTCTGTTCATAAGGTCCATGAAGGCGGCTGGGGCATTCATCAATCCGAAGGGCATCACTAAAAACTCATAGTGTCTATACCGCGTCCTGAAGGCAGTCTTCGGAACATCCTCTTCCCTAACTTTCAATTGATAATAGCCCGACCTCAAATCAATCTTGGAATAAACTCGAGATCCTTGTAGCTGATCGAAGAGGTCATCAATCTGGGGGAGTGGATACTGATTTCGGATGGTCATTCTATTCAACTGTTTATAATCGATGCATAGTCTCAAACTACCATCCTTTTTTTTCACAAATAACACTGGAGCCCCACAGGGAGAAATCTTGGGCCGAATGAATCCACTTACTTGTCCAACTCTTCCAATTGCACCTTGATTCTTTCAATTATCTTCGGAGCAATCGATAAGGAGTCTATGATTAGTTCGGTTCACGGAATGGACTAATCTCAAACTTGATCTCCCTCTCTAGAGGCAACCTTGGGAGATCCTCCGGAAACACATCAGGGAACTCTCTAACCACCGGGATATCCTCCAATCTAACCTCATCCATCCTATGGTCAATCACATAAGCCAGATATCCCGGATACCCTCGGCGAAGCATCTTAGCAGCTGTCATGGCTGTCATCATACTGGTGGCTAGGCTCTTTCGTACTCCACGAAATACTACCTCTGGTTCCCCTGATTTACCATCCCAGCTTCCTTTGCAATAACGATCCATGGTGGCTGAATGTAGATAACAATTATCATCAGAGATGACATCAAAGTCTCCAATGCAACAAACAGACCAACTAGAAACTCCCTAATCCTCCCCTCCTCCTCTAGCTCCTAACACTATCTTTTCTGCTACTAATGCATCTCCGGCTGGAATGGAGACTATCAGGCTACCATCTAAAGCATGCAACTCTAAATCTCGATAGGTCACAAAATTTTTAGATACAAAAGAATGGGTCGCATCCGGATCTACTAATACATAAGCATCATGACCAGAGATAGAAATCATACCCGTCACAACCTCTGGATAAGCGTCTGCCTCCTGCTGGGTGACCGCAAAAACTCTGGCCTGGGTCAGTGACCTGTCTGGATGTGCTGAAGGGGTACCTCGACCTCTACCCCTATAACCTCTGCCCCCTGGACCTCTGCCTGATCCTGAGCTACCTGGTCCGCGGGGCTGGGAACTTCTACCTGCTGATCCCTGACTCCCACTAGTCTGTGTAGGTGTGGAGGGAATAGTCTCTGATTCCTCAGTGATGATCAATTGTGGACACTCTCTAATAAAATGGCCCTCCTGCCCACAATGAAAGCATGCAGTGCCCCATGCAGTGTCCCATCTACATACACCCGAATGTCTCTTTCCACAGGTACTACACTCTGGTACGGTACTCTGTGTGTCTCTGGAACCGCTAGGCCCTGCAGGCGATCTCACGGACCCCTGACTAGATGAAGCTGCTCCTCTACCAAGTCTCTTGCCACTATACCACCTGAATCTACCTCTCTTCTTGGCACTCTGACTCTGGTTGGGTCCACCTTGAGAAGTATCGGGCCCAACGCGTTTCCCCTCTGATCTACTACCCGAAGTGGGTGCTGGGACCTCTCTCTCCACTCTCATCGCGACGTCAACCAGCTCCCCGTAATGTGTCCGAGGGGCTAGTGTCAAATGAACTCTCAATCTAGAATGTAGGCCGGCGATGAACCTCTTGCACTTCTGCTCTTCATTCTCTGCTATGAAGGGTCCCAAATGAATCAACTCAGAAAATCTCCTCTCATAATTTGTAACTGAGGTGGACCCTTGCTCCAGTCTGAAAAACTCCTCAATCCGGGCATCCCTGTGACTGCTTGGATAGAACCTCTTTGTAAACTCTCTCTGAAACTGCTCCCAGGTTTTGCTGCTCGGAAACTGTCTCTCTAGGGCGTGCCACCAATCCTTAGCTCTACCCTCTAATAGGAATCCAGAAAAAGTAACCCTCTGCTCATCTGTATACTCCTCCACTCTATAAATCTCGGTGTTTGGACGCGCTCAATCGAGGGTCTGTGGGGCTTCCATGGCTCACGTGCCTGACACATGGCGGTAGCTAGAATCTGCGCCATCTACTCTACAGTCACAACCCCTGCGGCGGGTGCAGCAGGTGTCGCTGGTCCGCTGGAGGTGGCGGTATGGGAGCGTTCACCTAACCCGCTACGTGCTCGGCCTCTCTATCAGCAAGTACATCGGGTACGGAAATCTCGGGGATGGCCCTCCTAGGGCGACCTCTACCGCGTCGGCGCATACTGTTGTGAATTTCATAAAAAAAATTTATAATACTTGTATTTTTCTTAAAATGTGTGCATGAAAATTTTATAAAATAATCGAAAATGCACAAAAACATTAAAACCATGCTCACGATCTCAAAATGTCGGCTCACTCTTTTTCTGCATGGTGTCTGTGACGATAACAGTCTTTAGGTCGTAGTTTGTTTCAATTGGAGGGTTATCAGTAAACCGTTTCCCTTTATTTAAAAATTAAGGGTTGTTTGTATGGAAATTTTTTTCGAGCGAATTCGTTTATTTTCACAAAAACCCATTCTGCAAAAATTATAGAAAACACACTTCTAATAATTCAAATAAGTCCATCCTTTACTACCACAAATCTTCCACAGCAATAACTTGATAATTAACATAAATACAATATCAATTATTTAATATACATTGCGCAGTGGTTATTAATAAAACATTAGAGTATAAAATTTATATACAGCAAAACATTTACAATTCATGCACAGTGTTATATTTACAATTATTCAATACAATATTTACATATACAAAAACAATCACAGCTCTAACATACGCCAGCAGTGTCCCTATCTCTGAGGATGCCCCTGATATCGACGCCCAATCTATACCTGGGGAGGTTATTTAAAAAAAAAGACGAAAATATTTTGGGTGCGCTTGAAGCTCAGTGAGTGTTTAAAAATATAAAGCTTAATAATATAAATACCTCCTATAAAATATTTATTAAAACACATTTATTAAATCCACTTTTAATAATATTTTCCATAAATCATTCATAGAATAATTTCATAAATCATTTGTAAGCCCTTTTCTTTCATTTTTTAAATCATTCTGATTGGTGTCAATGAATTTTTAATTAAATTCAAAATCTTAACCATAAACGACCTATGTGAAAATGGATCATGTTGACCTTCTACTAGAGGATCCAGCAACAATGTCTGAAATATCGGCCTTCTCACGAGAGGTCCACCACATGGTAAGGATCTTTGGGTGACATGAAGCTAGAGTATACCTCGCTCCAGTTGCCAGGACGGTAAAATGGTTATTAACCACTAATAAGTAAGCGCTACTATCCTATATACCTAGCAGATGCGAGAGGCGGCTTGTAAACTTCAGTTATGCCTCTAAATGTCTTTCATAGATGCATTTCCACGACTACGCCGTACACGTTGAGATACTCGGCCAAGCAGTATCATTTATAAAACTTATTTATGAGGCCATTTAATCAAATTTATTCTAATATCTTTCTTTACTTTTCTAAACTTATAAAATACTTATAATAAACAATTTTCTGGAATCCGTAAATACTAAAATTTTCTCTTAACAATTCCATATCGGTTCATTTAATAAAATATATAAAAAATGATATAAATACTTTATTCAAAAACCAATCATTATCAATTGTAAAGTTATTTATGAAAATACTCACACTATACTTTTATATGTTTAAGTGAGTTCCCATAAAGCGAATACTATCTTTGTTTTAAAGTCATAAAACAGACCTACATTTTAATATTCTTTAACCCCTAATCTTTTTAGCACACCAACTTCATCAAGCTTAACCTATACAACTCTAATGCCTTAAAGATACATTAAATCAATTTTACATGCCATTCGAAGCCATGAAAACTTGCCAATCAATTCTCTTTCTTGCCTCCAATGAGTGGCCTTGCCTCTAGGAACCATAGAACACCTATAACTCATGAAGACAACCAACCAACAACTCAGTTATCCATTAAAAACCAGAAATTTCAGCAGCCACAAGTTGCCGCCCTTCATGAATCAAGCTTGGGTTTGGAGCTCTTACCAAGTTGTTCTTGCTTCCAAATTTAAGAACAAGCCAGCTTGAATGGTAAGGGACTAAAAACCCCTTCAAAAAGAGCTTGAAATGAAGCTTAAAAACTCAGAAATGGGGCTGGTTGTGCTTTGTTCTGGTGCTTTTCTGCTGGACTAAAATCACTCTTGCTCTTTCTTTCTCGGTTTGTTTGATTGCTTCTTCAATCTTCTACCTACTTACTCTTTATATATGATTAACGATACAACTAATGCCCCTCAAGTATCTAGAATTCATGAATTGGACTTCACATGAATTTATAAATCTAATCTTTGGAAACATTTCATAAGTTCTCAATAAAGTCCCAATCAACTTTTATTATTTATTTTGCCATATCATTTATTTATTCGTGGCATTTATTGGTTCATGTGAGTTTGACATGGATTGTGCTTTTCATGAGTGGATTGTGCTTTTCATGAGTTATTCTTGAATGAATAAATTCATTCCCAAATTGTTTGATTTCACTTAGTCACCAAATAAAAATTTGTTCTCAAGCTTGTCAAATAAAATCCCAAAAATATTCCACACCAATCCATTTGCCCAAACATACTCGAATTTTCAGAATTTTTTATTGGAAACGCCCAGCTGCTCGAGGTTAAAAATGATGCGTCACTTCATACATGGAAAAATGCTCGATACGGGTACTGTATAAATTAACTGGGAGGGTATATTATAGAACTACTTTGATCCTCTTCCCTTGTTGAAGCTCAACTTTAGCTTTGAAAGCCTCTAAAGATTCAGACTTCTCACGAATGTAGGCTTGATAAAGCCGTAATGGCTAGGAAAAATTGATTTTTACGAAAATAAAAAGCAGTAATTTGGTTGAAAATCCATAATTTTATAGATCTCGGATGACGAAACGGACTTCGCCATTGAATTTTTTTTCTCGAAATCTAGTTACCCTTTCAAATTTTGTTGGATTCCGAGACAGTTGGAATTTCACATTTTTCGAGGCATCGAGTGTCGGATGACATATGGCATGATCATGTTGATGCCACATGGAACCCTAGGGTAGTGACACATGGCAAGAGCCATGTGGTGCACTTGGAATAAATTGCTCACATTGAGCGTAGTGTTGATGATGTAATAAAAGGGAAAAAATAAAAATAAAGATGACATAAGGAAAAACATGAAGATGACATGTGGCATGTGAAGAAAGTGGGGGGGAAGTTTCCCCCGCTTTGATCAATCCGGTAGAAGGGAAATCAAAAGGGATAAGGAAGGATGAGAAAAGAGAAAATGAAGGAAAAGAGAGGAGAAAATGAGGGAAAAGAGATATTGAGAGGAATAAGAGAAAAATGAGAAATGAGATGGGAGCAAACAAAGGAAGGGGGTTCGGTGGATAATAGAGTAAAGAAGGAAAAGGAAACAGGGGAGAAAGGAGAGAAAGAAAAATGGATAGAGAGAAAGAGAGAGAGATAGAGAGAGAAACAAAAAGGGAGATTTTCCCGGCGTTCTGACAGTTGGAGCTCGACGGTTCAAGAAGAAAAATCGATCCACGCATCGCGAGCTACGCTTGCAGTGTCTGCACCTCTGAGCTCTAAACTCCATGAGGTAGGGAATTTTCCTACTTGATTATTTCTAGCCTAAAGGCCATTTAATGGCACGGGCGCCGGTCCAAGTCGGGCCGTGTGTTTTAGTCCTAAGATTTTTGGGACTAAATATTGATACTGGGATTAGTTCCTGTGGCATTCCATAATGATACTGACAGATCCCGACTGTGTTCCTGGTTTTGCCGTGCTGTTATATTGCTGCCACAAATGGTTCCACGTTGAATGGAACAAAAAATGGTTCATGGCCATAAAGAGATCAAGAGGTGCCCCTCTGCTATGCGGTTCGAGATTTGGGCTATTTTGTGGTGTTATTGTTGGAAAATAAATGCCAGATGTTGTTGTGGTGTGAAAAATCACAAACAGATATACTAGCTGAGTATTTAAACATGCCAAATTTGATGAATGAAATTATATGTAGGAAATATAATTGCCTCAAATTATAAATGTTGCATACTCTTATCAGGCATGTAGCAAGACATAGCATGAAATGACATGATCAGATTTCAAAGAAGCACGCACACATTCGATCTGAGTCGTGTATATGTGCATGGTATTATCATTCACCATTCAAGAATGTGGTGAGTCGTGAAAGAGACAACGCCCAAAATTCAGATCAATTTTCGTTGTGTAAAACAATAATAACAATAACTCAATGTGTTCGGGTGTGAGCAACACGCAACTCTAGCAAAGACCAAATTTGCTTTGATTATTAGGTGTCCAGCGATGAAAGTTCGCGGAAAAGTGTCAGCGAGCTGTGGGCCTCACTTTGTCCCTGGAATTCGCCATCCGTAATTAAACACTACTGATTTGATACGCACCAAAACGAATTATTGGCAGTTGTCCAACGCGGGTTATGTCACGCGAAAACATTTACGACTGTTTCGCCACACTGGTGTTATGCGCGGTGTGGAATCTAATCGCACTCCTAGCTGCAAGCAGGGCGGGCGTGGTTCCCCATCTCATCCATTTATTAACGAACATTCCATATAGAACAAGGCTGGTTTATATTGAATATAATTTTGATGTTTTATATGCTGCTATCAAGATGTGCATTTTATGGGAGTAGCCCTTGTAAAGAATTCTATTTGGCATTACTCACCCCGTCATGGGGAAATATTTTCAGGTACTGGAGGTACACAGAGAGCCGAAACAAGTCCAAGAGGTTAATTGTGAAAAGGCCGGTCTCAGGCCCATTCTATATGCTTGTAAATTTTGGATCGAATATCCAGTTTTGTTGATGTAAATAATAAGTTTTGTAATAAAACTTAGTGTTGGACTTGTCTTGTGTAGTGTTAATAATTTTCCCAGATTTTAACCTGCTTGAAAAAAAAAAAAGTATAAAGGCAGCAGTATTGAAATTACTGCAATAGGGTGAAATTTTGGAAGTGCAGAGAAAGAAGAAGACGGTTCTGCTCGCCTGGACAGAGGATTTGCAGCGATTCATGTCGACAAGATATTCTCTATCGCGACAGGGTTAAATTTTGGCAGGGTCTTGGGTCGCGACTAAAGTAAGGTGTCGCGATAGGGTCGTATGTGAGTCAAGCATAGGGTCGTGCGCATGGCAAAGGTTTCAGCCCACCTCCCAATGCCCTGGCGCTTGTGACATAGTTCAACCCAGAGCTAAGCTACCCTTGGGCAAGGATCGAGTACAGACCGCAATGTATAGGGGTTCTTATCACAACAGAAACTCTATTCACACGACTCTCAATCGCTTTGGCAGATTGTAGAATCTCTATCTCCATAAAGAACCATCTAGAACGCTTACCAGATAGAGCTGTGTGTGTGGCATATATGATAATAAATAACAGCCATGATACCATGATGCACTCACAGACAGTTTCTATGAAACACAATAAAGTCATCCTCAGCAGAGTCATCACATCGTGTTGTGCACTGCTGAGCTACTGGGAACAAGGACAATCGGCTCACATGGGTTTCAACTTTGGGGTTGGCGATCCAATGTGGTCTGGTGCGAAAAATAAAAACACCTCTGTACTGGGGAGTCACACAAAACTGAATAATCATCAATAACGATAGAGTCACTGTAGCCACCCATAAGTAAAGAGAGGAATGGTCATAAATATTTGTATGAATAACCCTAAGCAATCAATTATTATCTATCAATTTTGGCATTCCAAACCTTAGCTGCCGGGCTTACCTTTGGATGTAGTCTCACAATGTGTATCAAAATCTCGAGAACAAGATCCGAAGAATCTTATCTATAATTAATCTCTCCATTTTCCGTCTAGAAATATGATCCTAACGTTAGTGCCAAAGAGTAGGGAATGGTTCTTTCATTCAATCAAACGCTGGTTTCATGGAAGTAGTAATTTAATGCATGGGTACACCCATGAATACATCTAACTGTAAAGATCTCAAAGTACTCCGCTGCCAATCAATGAATCTCTGGCACGCTTTAATCCTTTTCTAGTTCCAAAAAGAAAATTATATCCAAGTTTATAAAAAATAGGCACTGATATCAAATTTCTCCTGATCGAGGGTATGTATGCCACATCCTGCAATTCCAAAAAATCTCCACACCCCAGCTCAATTCAACAACTCCCAAAAAATAAATCTGACTTCGGAAAACATTCCATGCATATACATGTCGCCCAAACTAGTTGACTCTCTCATTTATAATTACTTTGGGATAGAATTATGTGCATGAATGGGTACCACCACTATCTTTTAACCACAATTTTCAAAGTGGTCGCATAAATTTAACAATGATATTGATTTTAAAACGTAACAATTCACCAATGATTATTAGATAATCATTTTTTCTCATTCTGCAATTAGTCTCATTGAATTTCGTGATGGTGTGAGAACTACAAAGCTGTGTGCTCGGCATAAATCGTAGAGAGCAATCGCCAGAAAACAAAGTATATAAACAAAAGATATACAAATTGTCAAAATTTTCATACAAATGATCTGGCCAAAAGTGGTCACTCAAATGTTACAGTCTGGCACACAAAAAGACTCATACACTAAGAAGAATTCACCAAATGTCACAAATCAGCCGCGCCAATTTCCACCATAGTAAAATTACGTTGAAAACATGATTATCAATAAACAGCTTTCACCAAATTGGCCATCCGATGGATTCAACACAAAATTAATACGCCACTGATAAATACATCAGCTTGTAACATCAATTTTTAAAGGATGATATCCACATGCTCGCACTTATGAGAAGAAAATTCATGGGCATTCAATAGTTTAATTTTTTACTCAAGCGTAATATTGAGTCGCAATAATCTTATTGACAATATGATGCTATAAGTAATACAAATAGCATAAATATAAAATTGTTGTCAATATTGTGAAAAAGAAATAATAAAATATTGCAAATTGTCTAAAATTAATTGTTCCAAAACAATTTATACTTAATGTGATAGTGATTAAAATAAAGCAAAATGACTTCATTTGTACTTCAGCGGTGAGTACCTAAAAAAAAAAAAAAAAAAAAAAAAAAATAAATAATAAAAATAAAAAATGAGGATTTTTATGAAAGCGGTAATCCTGGCAAAAGAAATTGAAATCAGAATTTGAAAAATCTAATAAGTCATATCTAATCATGATACGGAATTAAAATTTACGAAGAAGCGATTTCTCAAGAAATCCGATGCCTCATCGACAAGTAATAATACTAACTGGCCGCCACAAAAGAAAGTGGCCCCACCACCAATAAAATAAAGTCCATCAATGCTCATTATTAAATTATTGATCACGTCAAAGTGAAGTAGTCTCTTATTAATTTAAAAAAAAAAAAAACCTTAAGATCATTCTCATACAATTGTATCTTGACAAGTAATGAATGAAATTATATTATAATTTTAATTCCATCAATCCAAAACAAAGACCTTGGTCAAACCCAAAAGGAATATCAAAGGAAATTTATTTTTTGCTTTTGATCAAAATTCGTACAGAAAAGAATAAACACGAATATATAAAAAAAAAACACAAAAATGACAGAAAAATAAAATTTGATAGCTTTTAATGTAACAATGAAGTTGTTAAGATAACAATTGCCAAATATTGTAAAACTAGGGAGTATTTATTGATCTAAAAACAATTGATCAATGATTTCTTCATGACCTAATAAATACATTACAAAAATACAAACTTTAATTAACAAAGAAGATATCAATTCAGAAGGCGTAAAAGCACATCGCATGAACTGCACTATGGGCTGCCAATAGTCTCCCAACCGCAACGACAGATCACCAAAGAAAGGCTAGAGTTGAAGATGTGTCTCTTCCTTCCTAAAGCGGAAGCCTTTACCAAATCACAGCTGTAATTCTATAAGGCTTTATTTTATTTTCCATGATATATATATATATATATATATATATGGTGTAAAGAGTTTTCAGGATGAAACTATCAAGAGATTTGAAAAAATGAATTGTAATCAGGCTTTGCCGCGGCAACCAATGACCAAATTGATGCGCAATGCCTCCAGATGAGACAGAGGTAAATCTGATTACCCCAAGAGAGTCACGTTGAACTGAACAATTTAGTCTGAAAAATAAATGCAATGGGAATGTTACAATATTCTGGGGCTGAAATGTCGCTGAGAATTAAAACAATCCATAATCATTGCTTGCTATATGGAGTCGTCAGATCCATGAATGCAATGGTAATCGGGGGTTTATATCCAGGGTTTATTTTCTTTTTCTTCTTCCTCCTTTCGCCTCATCTTCTCCCTTCTCCAGATCCTGTCCCTCTCCCAAGTCCTCCTCCATCCAGTCATTTCCTCCATCCTCCACCACCCATCAGCAATTAATGATAAGTTTCTAAATCCTCATAAATAATTCAAATTTTTCTCTCCCAAGAAATCCTTCACCTCCCTCCTCCTCTGCCTTATTTTTAGGGTTTTCATTTCGCCTTGATGTCATCCGTCAGTTGCCTTTGCCATCCACATTCGATTCTTAGTGTTAGGTGCTTCTTCGCTTCTGATCAAAATTTCCGCTTTTAAGAAACGTTTTATTTTATTATTTTCATGTGTTTCTATGGAATGCTATATGAAATTAATCTAAAATGCAGTGCAGAGATAGCTGCTTCTGTTTTTGCTTCATGTTCTCAACTTTTCCTGGAAGGCAAAGATTGGTTGGTGTTCTCAGGACAATGGGATCGTGTTTTTCTTTTATCATTTGTGTTTTACGTGGGGAGTTCTAGTGCCTTTAATTCCCTACAATTTAGATTCTTTTTCATAGCCAATATAAGTGTCCCGGTATTCGCTTCATTAGGGTTCTAATTTGACTCTGTCATCGATTTGTAAGACTTGTTTTGATGACTTGAATTTCCGAGGCTTTATCGGTGGTTTTATCATGCCAATTATTCTAAAAATTGGGCATTGTGTGTGTGACGCCCTGGCTGGGGTCCTGCTAACCACTGCTTGACCTTATGAAACTGGTTCATATCATGAGGACCCATATAGGAAAATGGTCACGCTGGCCCATACATCAATATCACCAAAATGTATATTTTATACAAAAAAGTTATGGAATTTTGCTAATTTCCTGGTTTTGACAAGCAAATGATCCAAAACTGGGTATTTTAAACCGTATTTTTAGCAAAAATACATAACAAGGCCACATATGGCATTTTCATCTCAAGACTGACACTGCACTCATCCGTGAACTTCTCATCATTCCCAAATAATGCTTCTTCACAGTATGAAAGCAAAGCCCAAAGAAGTGGAATTATTCCACATGGTTATTCTTACCCATATAATGCAATGGCAACAGATATTCCATGAATTCATGACTTTACCGAATGCAAAGTTCATGTCAATCTACTACTGAAGTCCTCACCCTACCTCATTACGCTAATTACCAGCGTATGAAAACGCTTCCAAACAAATATTTTGTTTGACTTCCATAACCTCCAGGTAAATTAAGATTCACTACAATCCTTTGAGGTAAACATGGATAACTCTGAAACAATCTAGCTGGGCTCTTTCTGATTTTGAATTGTTGGACTATTTCCCCAACACACCTTTCTAACAATTTCCTAGAAGGAAAATTATTATTTTTATCAACTCCTGGACATTTATTTCACATGTCATGCACTCACTCCCACAGTTCAGGATACTCCCAGTTGTATATGAAATGCAAATGCTATTCTTCGTTCATAAAATCATAAAAGATAGATCTTATGGCGATACAACTCAAAAAATTGATGATGCAAACAACATGTTATTCGATTTGAGGTTTAATAACACAATTAGCTCACATGGGCTATCAAATGGTCCCAGCTCATGATCCTTTGAACTCACCTTAAAGATCAACAATACCATAAATGTCAACAGATGTTATTCAAATGAGGGGCAACAAACATATCAACATACAAGGCCATACAAACCACTTCATTTTCGGCTTCTTGACCGTCTTCAAAACACCCAGGATTTTGCCACTTGGTCTCGAAATTCCAAAACCAGTAACATGGCCATTCTGTGCCCCAAACATTCCTCCTGGGTCCATTATCAGGCTCTTAAACAAGTACTTCGAACTCTTAGCTTCTGAGTTACTGAAACTCAATGTACCCAGATTTGTATTCTTGCAACAGACTCAAATTTCTCGATTTTATTCTCGATTTATGAATGAATATCCCATCATCAGAATTTGTGAGAGGTGCTGGGTGATACATCACCTAAAACCCTCCTTTTCTCGCTATCCCCTCTCCTAAACTGTTGGTTAGGCACGGGTCACAGAGGAACGTTCTTTCTGCCACAGGGTCAACTCTCTCTCATTAGTTGACTGGATCCTGCATCTTTATCCTTATCCATTCCGCTTATGATTTTCTCCACGGGTACACATGCCAGTGTCCCATGTGAGTTTCCAGCTTAGCCTCGTTCCGACACGCGGTTTGTTCCCGAGCCACTCGCAGCGTTTGAGCGGTCCCAAGACCCATGCCGAAAAACATGAGTTCGACCGTTCGAATCGAATTGGAAGGATGGTGGCTAGATTTCTCACAAGATATTCCGCGAAGTCCGCTTTGTCATCCAAGATCTAGAAATCGACTTGACCTAAATCATTGTCCCGGCCGTTTTTGCAAAAACAGAATCTTCGCCTTTATAAGCCAGAGCGTTTTTCTCTAAGTGAATGGAGAGAAACCTTCAACTTTCTTAACACTGTTATTTTCGTAAGAAAGCAGCATAAAATTGAGGGTCTCTGTAAGACCGGTACCCTAATTTTCTCAAAAGTAAAATCTGCACTGGGTCAAAATCCCAATTTTCTGTGATCCTGATGATCAAACGGACTTCACTGCGAATGTTCGCGAATCTAGCCACTGTGTTGAACTGCTGAATTTCGAGACGCTTGAAATTTCATCGTTTTTCGAAACACCTGGTGGTGTCAGAGACAAATTTATAGGGGCATACAGGCAAATATGAGAGTGCATGGGAGTGCACATGTATCCATGAATAATGAGAGGATGAGAGATAAATGGACTTATATTAAGCCAGGTGTCAGTGCAAGTCCTAAAGTCAAACAACGAGGACAAAAGGAATAAACAAAGAAAAAAGATAGTTCTCTTTCTCTTTGGGTCCCATATCGTAGTGAAGGATAAACAAATTTTAGGTGTATATCCAAACTTATCTCAGATTTCTGTCTCTGGACCGTCTGGGCTCTCGTCAGCAAAGAGGATAGTTGGTCTACGCCGCAAGGGCCACGCTGCGGACACCCCATTTTGTGGAGTCACAACTCCCGGGTAGGGTCTTCCTACTTGATTTATTCTTCGCTAAGAGCCATTTTAATGGATAAGGATTGTTAAGGCCCTGATGACCTGTTTTCGGTTCCATCATTTGGACCGAGCGAAGAAACTTTGCATGGTCGTGGAACGCTGAGACCTAAGGTCAGATCGCTCACGTGATCTTGTGTGGCTCAGGTTGTTTCGTGTCTAAAATGAATTGGTTAAATTGCTTATTACCCATTTCAGCTTAATTTTGGTGTTATTTCCATGAGAATATGTTGTTAGGTAGTTAATTTTGTTAATATATGATGCTTGATATATTAACATGTATGATGATCAGGATAAATTCATAAGATATGCATGATTAATATATTAACATGAATTGTTGTGAAATGACATAATGCATTTCATATGCACTGGAGCAACCTAGAACAATAGGTGTGAGTGCATGACATGAAAGAAAATAAAAAAGAAAATGGTTGTGAAAGGAATTTCAAAGGAAGATTTTCCGAAGAATTGCCTTGGAGAGTTGTCCAACAGTTCATCTCAGAGGAAGACCCATGACTGTTTTAGAGAATCACCCAACAATTCACCTCGGAGGGTTGTCCAATATATTTCATCGGAAATTGGTATTATGTTTTTAAGAACAAAACCCTTGTTTTGAAACAAGGTTTTTCTCACACCTGGCCAGTAATGCGTGAGGAGTCATGAGGGCTCGAAGCTGGAAGATATGAAGTCACATTCTCATCCATTTTATAGACATTCGAGTAGGAACATATATATTTTGCTTGAATGTTGGTTTGTCATTTACGAGCACTTAGGTGGGGAGAAACCCATGTAGATACCCAATTACTAGGCACACACCCTATCGATGGAAAATTATTTCGTGTAATCAAGGTTCACTTGGGATGAGACGCATCCGAGGCCTTAGAGACAAAGAAACGGCCATATGTGGCCTTGTTATGTATTTTTGTAAAAAATCTGGGTAAAAGACCCAGTTTTGGATAATTTGTAATCAAAACAAATTATAAATTAACTTATTTTTGTATAAAATTCATATTTTGGTGAGTATGGATGTATGGGCCAATGTGGCCATTTTTACTCACATATGGGTATCATGATGTGAGACTCAACGGCTTCAGAAGTTGATCTGCGGGTCAACGGACCTCTGATCAGGCGCCAGCCTCCCTTGAGCATTTTTTGAACAATTTAGAAGGAAAGTGATGGAGGAGTGTTTAAGAATAAGGAATAACCAATTGAATTGTTAAGTACAGTCCTTAGATGTATACTGTTATGGGTTATAATGCCTTTAAGTTATTTTGTAGATTAGATGGAATATAATTGAGGGAGACCTTTGTTATGTTTTCTTTTTAACAAAGCCTTTTGATACCCATTCTATACATCTTGTGCATAGGTGTATAGCTTATTTGTCCATATCTATGATATTTTTACATATTAAAAAAGATTGTCGCCATCCTTGTCAAGTCTGCTTTAAAATACAATATTTTTTTACTATCCTAGTGGTTCGCAAAGGGTGTTTTTACTATGTCAGTAGCTTGATGAATATGAGAATTGTTCATCCAATGGTCAGGAACACACGCCAAAAGATTTGATGTCAAACCAATGCTAATTTCCTCAGAGTCTCAATGAGCCTTGAGAAAATTTTGATTTCATCCCATACCACTGCTTGAACTTACAGAAACTTAAGCTGTTTGATTAGTGTAGTCTCTTTCGTTGAGGAGGTCGCATCCATTTGGCTATTTAGCCATCTTTTGTCAATAACCAAACTAAAGACCAATTTCAAACTTGGCGAACCTTTATCTTTCCGACATTTATTTGACTATATTTTTCTAAAGAACTTTCCTATTTAAGGATGTAGATTTGGAAACCAACCCCTAAAAACCCACATGGTTTCCTTAAATGTGCATCTCGCCAATGTCATCCCATGCTCAACACAATTTTCTTGAAACTTCTCTTCAAAATAATCTACAAACTAGTCTTTTAAATCCAACTAGGGAGACATCTACTGATTTGAAAATCTTATTCATCAATCGTGTTTTTACCAATTTTAAAATCACATTCATTATTTATGGTTTTAAGTTTAATTTCAAACCATAGTTAATAAATGTGAATTTCAACACGAATGTCTGCACTTTCTGGATTCAAAAAAGACTAATTTGTTGATTATTTTGGAGAGAAGTTTATTTTGACATTAAACTCTATTTTTCCTCCTTGATCATCCCAACCAAGACTATGAATATCGCAAAGAAGTTCATTATTGACTAATTAAGTCCATACTTGTGTTCTCTTTCAATGACTAACTTTATATAAGACTCAAGAGTATTTTCAATGCTTTTAGAAACCATCGCTAGCATAACTAATTTTAGAGAAAATATTTATAGTAAAAAATACAATAAATGTAGCTTAGTATGAAATCTAGAAATCTTACCCCTACTTTTAAAAGTTCATGGTCCTGCCGTTTGTTTCCTCGTGAGCAAGTTCGCAATAAAAGCCCACCTCACATGCAACACGTCGCCAACTTTCAATTTATAAAAAAAAACACTTGTCAGTCTTAGTATGATTTTGTATTTTTATCAAACAAAAGCAAACTAATCCTTCTACTGAGTCTACCTAAATGGATAGACCCTTCAAGTCACATGAAAGTGCATATGAAATGTTAAGCATGAATCAGAAGTTAGAATATGTTAAATAATGTAAGCAATCGGGGCTTTCCTCGCCTCTATGTGATCCCATGCTTGCATGTGGAGAGACCAATCAAGAACTCATAAGAATAATGATGAATGTGTGGGGAATAAATGTATAGATAGCTGATATCAAAACCTATATTTGACCAAATTTCAGGATATTATCTCTCCCGAGACTTAATTAGACTTAGAATACAGATGTATGGGATATGGGCCATATTGTATACCGTGCTTGCAAACCATTGTCAACCTCAGATGACCTATCACACATTAAAATTTTTGGATGCCTTTGTTGCACATATCACACATATGCACAAAGAAGTTGAAACCCCAAAAACCCAAAAACCCTTAAACCCTAAAACATTAAAACGCTAAAACGCTAAAACCTTGAAACCCTAAAACCATATGACATTAAAACCTTACAACCTTAAAACCCTAAAACTCAAACTCGAAAATGCTAAAACCCTAAACCCAGTCCCTTAAGAGGGTAGAAAATTTTCGTTTTCTATTCAAACCCTTTCTCAAAACAAGGAAAACACGCTTAGTTACGAGAATAGAAGAAAAACAAATTAAAAACAAAGAAAATGAATTCACTATTTTCAACATTTTATATATGAATCGAAATCGTTTTAAATAAGCTCTTGTTTTCGAATTAAATCGAAATGGATTTTATTTTCAACATTTTATAATCCTCATTTTCAAGAAAATGGTTTTACAAAACTGATTTTCTTATTCTTATTTTCTTCAATCAAATTCAAGTACGAAAGGTATTTTCTAAAAATGAAAACTAAATATTAGAATACATTGAAAATTTTCATATTCTGAATTTTGAATAGAGTTGAAAATTTTCGTGAACTAAACAGGGCCTTAAAATCCTAAAACCTTAAAACCCTAATAGGCAGTCTTGTAAGAATAGAAATCAAGTTTAGTAAATCAAATGTATGAATGTAGTTGCTTGTAAAAACACTTCTCATATCAATGTGTATTTCTCGATTATGAAATTGTACTATATATGTGTAATTAAATCATGTATGTGTAAATGCAAGACTTAAGTAAATGAGACATCAATCATGTATGTGTCTAGTTTTAATTATTATTGTGGTTGTAATTATTACTTGCTTTAATTATCAGATACTCTCCAATGTGTTTTACTAATATTGATAGTGCCTTTAGACATCCGTGTTATATATGGTGTTCGAGGGCTTCATGATGTCGATCCATTGATCCATCTCTGGCTTTCTGTATTGCAAGCATAAACACTGGTCTCACTTAGTTGACACTGAGCAAGTATGTATTTTATTATTCATGAATTAACATTCCAGTTTTACCCTATAATCTGTATATATTCAATTATAAACATGGTTTTTTCATTAATTGTAGTTCCAAGAAGTCCTCCACCCTCGGCAGCAGATGAGAGCCTTCCTTAGTATGTGGAGGATGGATCCACGCATTCGTCCATACGTGATCCGCGCAGGATTCTATAGTATATACCGCTTAGGCCACATCATGATAGATTGGCCACTTATCACTTGTCTCGTCGAGAGATGGCGGCCCGAGACACACACATTTCATGTCCCAATCAGAGAGATGACGATCACATTATAGGATGTTGTTATCATCCTTAGCCTTCGTATCGATGGACCTACCGTCAAGGGGACATGTGTGCTCGATGTAGCGCAGCCATGCGGTGAGTCGCTCTGTCACCCCACCCACGATGCTCCTGTGAGGATCCGCCATCTCCATCCAAGTGGTTATGTCAACAATTATCCAACTTGTGACCCGATGTCGATGAGGTCAATTGGCTGAGTGCACGCGGGGTTCATCTTAGCATCATGTGGGATCCTTCTTTGTTTCATGACGTTAAGGGGGTCCATGTTCATCTCGTGCTTTCTCCCACTACTACGAGATTCGGTTACGCATATCACTTATAGCCGGGTGGTGTAGTACTTACACATACATATCGAGAGTTATGCTGAGCCAACTTGGACCGTAGACGCGGTATTAGCGGTTGTATTACACTAATACAGGTATGTAATTTTTTATTTTTTATTTGTAATTACATGCACATTTAGCTATGTAATTAGGTTGCTCAATTTCGTTTTTTATATTTGTGTTTAGCTGTGTGGTCTCGAGAAACTTCACGTGGACGCACCCGATTGGGGCGATTAGCGATATCCAAAGACCACCATTCCCTCATGCCTTACATGATGACGATGCCGATAAAGTCGCCGATGGCAACAGTTGAGTGGTCCGGGAAGACGGATTACCGCTTGAGCATGGTGTTCAAATGAGCTAGGAGCCGCAGGTAGAGCAGCGCCTCTTCCGTTGGGGTGTAGGTGGAGAGTACCTTTGACATGGATGCATAACTCATCCGGTGTACTCCTCCTATATCGAGATCAGCTAGACGCACAAACTTCCGATCAGGTAATTATATGTAAAAGTATATGGTTCTATAATAATTTCATTCATGTTGACAAAAAAGTTTTTGACGTCAATGTTAAATGTGTAGTCTTGTAGCCATACATCTGGAGTTGCTAACCAACTTCCCGATATTTGCTTAGCTGATCAGAATATCTAGCGTATGATGTCACTGCTCATATGTTTCGAGAGTGTTGAGTAACATTGTCCAGAGCGAGTGTTGCGCCAGTTTGGGCTGCATTAGGAGATACCTCCAGCTTGCTCTTACGAGCAACAACTACATAGAGTGAATGCACGTGGGCGACACCAACGCGATTGGGTGACGTATCATGCTCCGTACATAGCATTATGGGATACGCGAGCGGCTAGGATCATCACTTCACCCCCTATGGTGGATTTGATGGACTTCCATGATCCATACATGCAGTGGTATCGTTGTATTACATGACGTTTTATGACACCACCACTGCATAGGGATGATATGAGGTTCCATACTACAACTGGTAGTACTCATGTTTTGGTAAGTTAGAAATCATGTTTTGGTAAGTTAGAAATCATGTGTTTCTAAAATTTTTTACGTAATTTTAATCAATAGACTATGTATTTATAATTTTTTATTTAGTTAACTCAGATCGCCGCCATGGCTGACATAGCTAGTCGCTCTTGTTGTGCTACCGCTGGTGTGTTACGCGACATGCATCATATTGCCGTCGGTCTTTTTTGTTCAGGAAGACCACTTCGCATCTCGGCTACGCTTCGAAACGACATCGCACATGGACCATCGATTAGACACCAGATGTCGTCAAATCTGCGAAGAAGTATCACGGCCGTGCGAGGTAGAGGAGGATTGATTCTTAGGGTCGTGGTCGGGCTCATTGGCGAGTCATAGTCCCGAGGAAGAGTGGCCGATGCAGGTTAACACTCAAGCGAGCTTTGCTGGTTGATACAGTGACTGCCTCACGAGATGTTTATACCCCACACACTTACATCACCTTCCATACCCACACATTGACACATCACTTCCTTTATTGCACGCACACGTGCCGTACCGCATATCGGTGCTGAGCCAACATCCATAGCAGTAGATATCACATTGTCGTCACACCCTTTACCCTCTCATACATTGCCTCCCATCGATGACACCATCCTTGATTTTTCTTCAGGAGTGGGGTAGACTTTAACTAAGTGACCTGTGCTGACGTATGCATTATTCGCCGTGTCGACTATCTCGGCTCCATCGACTCCATCGACTCCGTGACCATCAATTCCATCGGCTCCTTGGGATGAGTGCCAGACTCCACGGGATGCTATTGCGTGGCGAGCATATTTTGAGCAGATCTAGAGAATATAAAGCGTCAATCACCCTTAGTCTTTCATTGATATGTTATTAATACCATATATTATATTTGTATAAAATGTTTTAATATATTTAAATGTTTTTCAGCGAAGTATATGCATGATTTTGGTATATAATGTTTTGAAGATTAGCCATGAGATCGTGGCGATAACTTTTCTTCATATTAATGAATCTTTTGTAGTTATATTCCTTGTCTCTTCACGTTTGAGGCCCCCGAATGGTGTAAATGTGACATGGAAGGGAAGGAGGGGGGAAGAAGAAGAACTTGTTAACAGTTTATCTGATGACAGTTTAATGACTCAAATCATGATCTGTTGAGTTTCAAACATTGTTGACAATGGATTGATCATCTGACAAATCAGTATATAGAAAGAGAAGCTTTTTGAATGGGCAATAATAAGTGTTGTTTCAGAGTGGTTGAAACTGGATTGAGGACTTTCAGGACTAGTGTTTGGTTACAACTTTTAAAAATAATTTTGTTTTTCAATAACAAAAATAACAAAAAAAATACGTTTAGTTTTGATTTGTTTTGTTTTTAAACACAACAAAAAATTAAATTCAAATAACAATAACAATATGATTTCAAAAGAATACCAAACCCATATCTCTATCTTGGCTGTTTCTCAGATCAACTTTTAAAAACAAAAAACAAGAACCAAACATAACCTATGTTGGTTTCCAGGAACCCAATTTGAAGATTCCCCCCACTTTCAAAAAAATCCATGACTAACCCTAATCCCGTGATAATGGGAAAAGCTAGGAATTGACAGATTGTTATTAATGGAGTTGAGTGTTATAGTCAATGGTGTCAAATGTCTCACGAATCGATGTCAACGTTACTTAAACTAAACGAATATGAATAATAAAAGCGCATTAATATTATTAACCCCAGACCATTGAATTTTAGTATTATTCGTGTTAGGCGGGATAAACTAAATGACTCATTTTAATTTAATTATTTAAAATAATAAGGTATGATTAATAAAGTCATTTATATTTAACATAAATAACCTATTAAATTTAACATGTTTATTAATATTATAGAGCTTTTTAAATTAATGATATGGATTGTAATTAATAAATCATATTTTAACATAAATATTTTATTAATAGGTTAATTAATTAATATAATAATTAACGGTCAATTTAGGTGTTAGGTATTCAGAAACAGATGACAGATATGACTAGGCCCCATTAAAGTGTTAGACGGGTTAACACGAATATGACAAGCACACGATTATACTTAACAAACCCACAAAAGCAGAGTGTTAGGTTAGGTAATAGTGTTAGCGTGTCGAGATTGAAAATTTGACTCTAGAAAAACAATCGTCAAAAGCATCCTCTTCCTCTTCTGTACAAGGGCCAAAAATCTTTTACAGAATCACGCTGTGAGTCAGCAACAAAGGAAATCAATAAGAGGTAACAATATTTTACAATATTAAATCACTAACAATAATTTTACACAAGCATCTCAGCCTTTTCCTTTTCCTCCAAAACTGACACCCCAAGCCCAGTGTTCGTGTTCTGGAGAAAGAGAAAGTCGTGCTGAAGCTTCCAGGGTCATGTGTTTACACATATTATATCCTTCCTTCTGCAAACAACCAGTTTATCTCCTTAGTCTCACTATTATGGAGCTTCTCATCCATACCATGCTTACCTTCCTCGTGTCTTCCATTCTCAGTTATCAATTGCCCATGCGTAAAACTGATGGCCACCTTCATCTGCTTCAAGGAAAATGGCTGAACAAACGCATCAGAAACGGAATGGAGAAACTGATAAGATAGACACTTCTATTCAATATCTATGTTATTATTAATGCCGCCACTACTCTGCTGTAATGGTTGGTTGGCATATGTCGTCGACAAAGATGCGCAAAGGAGCATTCATTCTGGAAACAAAGTCAGAAATTTGAAGATAAGAAATAATAACCAATTTGCTTTTTTCGTAACTCCCAGATGATAATGATAGTACATGTGTATGTGTGTGTGTATGCTTTTTTCATTCTTCCTTTTTTCTTCTTTTAAATGGTGAGTGGAGTGATTAATGATTTTGTTTCTGTTCCATTTGATTCGATGCCTCCAGAAGAGTTCTATCAAATGCCAGAAACATGAAATTTCAAGTTAGCAATCTCAGGTAATGTGTGTGGCTTCATTTTCGGCTATGCCTCCATTCTAGCAGATACAATTTGATATTCCACCTACACTGGAATCAAATATATGCCTTTTAAGTTTGATGGGACAGTCAAATGCAAACCATTTGAGATAGCCAAAATCGGGCAATAGCAGGTTTGAATAATCAAAGGATGCAAGATAGAAGAAAAAGGGGGAGAAGAAATGTGAATATTCATACCGCTTTCGCCATCAGAAATATCTACCAGAAGTCTCCCAATTGCATCAATTAATGCTTATTTCATGCTCTACATTATCGTTAACAATTCAGTTCTATAAATTTATGCAAAGCCAAAGGAACTTCAAAGGAAATTGAACAAGAAGATGGTTCATTTCTTACCTTCCAGCACTTTATTTGCTTTGTCGAATCTCAAGAGGAGTCGGGATGATTTGCAGTAAAGACCTTCTCCACCTGCCAAGATCACAGAAAAATTAAATATATGCATATAGTAAGAACAAATTCAGTACTAATACTGATCAGGTTGTTTCTTCCCTTAATACTTTCGAGTTTAAAACTGAGCATTAGTAACCAATTTTACATCATATTTCTTTCCCAGCTATGGTTGGAATGACGGTTTTTGCTTATTTTCAAATATCAAAATTCATTTTACGAACTTTCATATGGTCTTTTTCTTAATTTATTCCCTATGAAGATAACATATACTTGTACATGTATCTTTTGTTTATAAATGTCCACATGAAAAGGGGATTAAAGAAAATTCCAAAATGCCCATTTTGATAAATCCAATTGCATAAATCTTACATTTGGCAGGTTACCCTCTTCATTTATAAATAAATAAATAAAGTAAACATTAGAATTTAAATCACACATCCATATATTCGTACACATTCATTTACTAAACTTGATTTCTGTTCTTATAAGACCGTCGATTGCGACCCAGTTGTTTGCACAACCCACATGTGATCGAGGTTTTTCCCTCCCTAACGTCCATTTCATTATGCAACCGGGTTGATTTAAGACGTCCACTTCCAATGCGTTGCATTGACCTGTGGTACAATCAGAAAATTCATCATAAAGAAGTCATTCATCTCATCAATATCACTTCAAAAGCGTCGCACGTGTCATAGTACGACTGAGTAGTGTAGTAGCCTTCCATAAACAAACGGAAATCAACACATCGATGCTAACATGCTGCTATGATATGGCTATATGGAAATCCATATATTAGTGTCTTTCCACATGTGCAAATTTTTTCATGTAAGTTGAGGCAATGAGTTCGACCATTCCTTGACTTGACATGAAATTGGTCATTTACATAATCGTAAAGCACAATTTCCATCGAACCAACCTTAATAACACGACCCTGAATATGAGCATCAACATACGGAGTGAAATGCTCAGCAGATGCCAATCTATTAGCACCTAGTTCCCTTCTTGCAACAAAGTAACTGTTGAGACGGTAGAAGGTCAACTGCACTAATGCAATTGGTAGGCTACGAGCTCCTTTAAGGACACTGTTAAATACCTCTGAAATGTTAGTTGTCATGATCCCATATCTTTGACTTCCGTCATGGGAAAGAGCCCATAACTAGAAAGGGATTGCCTCTAGCCATTGTAGTGCTTCAGAATTAATTCTCCCAATTATAGTCATATGCTTATTCAATTTGCATTATGTACTCGCTAAAGCTGCTCTGCATACCAAATTCTTCAAAACTTTATTTTTGAATCGGGTCATAAAATTGCTTGCAAGATGACGCATGCAAATCCTGTGATAGGAAGATGGTGAGCCCAACCAAGATGGGGATCTACTATCACGCCATGATACTGATGTTCACGATATAACGCAAATTCTCGTCACCGTTATAACTCTATTACTTATACATGCCAAGAACCATCCCCAACCATCGCATTCCTCGTGCCTCTCTCTATAATAGTAAATGCCATGGAAACAACTGATTATTTCCGTCACACCCCATAGCAATCAATAACTTGCCTTTATACTTCATAAATGTGTACCATCAAATACTCATTACGGGACGACAATGTTCGAACCCTTCAATAGATGGCTTGAATGACCAGAACACGCATTGGAATATCTCACTTTTTGACATATTAATGTCACATGTTTTCCAAATACAACATCAGGATTTGCTCGTCGCACGGCGCAACAAACGTGGCAACTCGTATATGACTCGTGAGAAGTCACCAACAACCGTCTAATTGCTGTATGCTTTCCATCCAACGCCTTTGTATGACATTTATATCCCCATTTCCATCACACTTGCTTGAATAGCGCCGTAGCCACGCGATCAGGCTCAATTATCGCTTCTTATATGCAACTAAGTTCGAGTCTAGTTAATGATGGTCCTTGCCTAAGCAAGGATTGACACAAGTATACAATCTAAAGATATTTGGTGATAACAAATAAGAAAGTATCTTTCTACAACCATCGCACGGCTTCCATGGACAATGACATTCTTCCCGCCTTCTCTACATCTTAAACGAGCAATTTTTCGAGGACGCAACAACAACAAACTCGTGTGCTTTAATCGAGTAAATGTTTCGCACCCTCTTGCAAATTAGATTGCGAATTAAAAACTTGGCCGCTACAAATTCTCCACTCGAATAACCTAGAGTATGTCGCGACCCATGGAGTCCAACAACTTGCAACAACATTATCCAGGTTTTCAACATGTTGAAATTGAGGTGTTAGTGGTAAGTGATAATGAACAGGGGATGACTCATCATCTGGGTGATTTGATACATTACAAGATGGTACTTGTGCAGAGACATATATCCCTTGTTCATTCTCCAAAACTTGGTTCAAAGTTCAAAAGGATGATGCATGTCCATCAACTTCAACATCCCCATCATCTCCATCACATTCATCATCAACATCTTCATCATTTTCATCATTACTTTCTTCATCTGCACTATCTTCATCATCTCCATTTGGTCCAGTATCCGGTACTGGACCGCTACTAGGCCCACAGCCGTAGTCCGATTGTGCAACATTGTAATTGTCGCAAACAAATAATCTACATGGCCACCCACAGATGTATTCAATTGCGCCGACTCAACAACTTCAATATACAGTTCAATTTCCTCAATGGTTGTTGTGTTAACTAGATTCAACATTCGGCATGCACTACTGTCATCCCGTATTGGAAAAGATTTGAACCTATTTCCACTTCTAAGGGGATACTTACAATTGAGTTCTAATTTGAACCTTCGTTTGTCAATGGTTGTCTTTGAGTATATCATATCAATCAATTGTTGAAACATGCATTCAACCGGTATATCCAAAGGCGCAATAACAACTTTTCTCCCCTCATATTCGACATCTCTTTTAGTCCTCAATATTTGTCCATTATAATAACATATCACGGGAATTGTTGAAACAGACATAATTTACCTGTACAAAATGGTCTCAAATGAATTAAATAATATGAGATGTCATTATCATGATATCACATAAACTTTATCATAAAGAAAACAATCAGAGTGTCCTCAGTTTCAATTAGATGATTTTACAGTTACAACAAGAATTGAGAGTGGCCTTCTAAAAAACTAAAGAAAAACAACTGGAGTTTTTCTCTTTTTTGGTTTTGAACCAAATTTTGTAGCATAAAGGAAAAAAAATCTAGCCTTTATGTGATTTTTCGAGTACAATACAGACTAGTATATTAAAATTATACCAAAAAGTTGCTGTCAATATATATACACACACACACATATATACCAACGAGTTAATGACATTAACTTAGTATAATATACGTTGCTTATAACATAATTCAATTTATCATTATAACACTTACAATTCTTCTTCCTCTAGTTTTACAAATTTTTCTGCTGATCACAGAGGCTAATAGATGAAAGGGTTAAAGCAATTACAACTTTCTGAAAACACCAACCAAACACATTTGATTAAGAGGAAAAAGGAATACCCTTCCAAAATTAAATGTCAAAATTTGTTACTATTAGACAAAGCACGTTGCAATACTTAAGGCCTCCATGGCAGAAAAGCAAGGTGATAATAAAAACTAGTATGAGCTATCCCATTTGTTCGAACCATTTGTTTCATAGATACCTGATTCAAATAGTAGAAACCAGGGTGATATTTTGACAAGCGGCGCGGCGGAGAGGCAAGGTGGAGAAGGAAGTCGACGACGAGCAGCAGCGGGCGAGAGGGAGGAAGAAGAAACTGGGGAAAAAGCCCTACGTGGAGGAATTTGCCACACTGTCAAGCCGCATGACAAGCGGCAAATGATTCAAACTACCGCTGTCAAGGCAATGAAAATTAGTTCAAATGCCGCCAAGCAGTCGACCACATTTGATTTCCACAAATTAAGCGTTGCTTCAAGTGCATCGTGGCTTTTCGAATCAATTGCCGTCAGTTCTCAAATAAAGAAGATTACGCATCAATTTGGTCATTAGTTTGGACTGTAAACTAATTTTATCTTTTTTTTTTCAAATGCAATAGTTTCGTACAAAACTCGAGTATAAGGGAACAATTGGGGTTTGGTCCAATGGACTTATTAAAGCAAGGGGAAAGATAGAACCATGGGTCCATAACTAGTTAATATTAAACCATCCCATAAATGGCCTATAATTAACATGCACAATATTACAATTAAATTGTAATATAATTATACTTAATCCATAAATTAATAAATTAATCTAACATAAACTGCCTCAAAAAATTCATGTGTTCATGTGGATCTTATCGCATGGGAGATTAATGACGAACTGGGAAAGAATGAGGAGGGGGCTCACGGACAATCCTCACCGACATTGTTGTGCCGATGAAAGGGAAGATCTCCACCACCTTTTTAGAAAGTGTACCAGAGCTCAGTCCGCTTGGCATAGGTTAACGAGCTGCAGGGTTGGTTTGGGAGCTCATAACTCGTAGCTCCATGAATGGATAACCTGTAACCTTATTTCAACCGCAAGGAGGAGAGGAATTTTTGGAAGGAAAAATTTGGAACTTGTCTATGGTGGTTGTTGAAGCGGAGAAACGATGAGGTGTTCAATGGAAAGTAGGTTAACTTGGAAATAAAGGTGGCCATAGTCAACTTGTATTGTCATGAGGTAGAGGCAGCATTTTCCGCACAATCCATTGTCTCCAAGGGTATGGGAAGGCCTGCTAGGCGGGATTGATAGGCTGGACTGCTTCTCCTAGAGGATGGATGAAGCTCAAAGTAGATGGTAGCTTTCACATAGGGGTGGGGATCTCGGGAGTAGGAGGAGTTCTTAGGAATGACTCAAGGGTTTGGGAAGTTGGCTTCACAACAAGGCTTGGGAGGAGTACAATCGAAGAAGCCGAGTCTTGGGTGCTCCTCCAGGTTTAGATCATTGGGAAAGAGGTACCTGAAGATTACTAGTTGAGACGCATTCCTCAACAGTGTACAAGTGGATAAAAGGATTGGAAGAGATAAAAAAATCTCCATGCCAATTTGATACAAGAATGCAATTAATGGCGGGGGAGGGAATAGGTGATAAGCATCAACCACATCCTTAGGGAATGTAACTAGGCTACGGACAAGAAGGCCAAGATCGCCTTTAACTCTACCGATAGCAAATTCAATTAGATGTGAACTTGAAAGCTTAAGTTTGATTATCCAAAAAGTTCAAGCCAAACTGATGAGTGTTTCCTTGGGGTAACCCCTTCCTCTTGTTCCAAAGAAAAAAGAAAAAGAATATATGCTTGGTTTCAAAATTGCTATAAACATATGTGGTAACGAAAATATGAATGGATAAAATTTAATCGATAATTCACTTTTTTAAAGTTATCTTTTGTCTGCTTTTCAAGTTATTTCCATGCTTGGTTCTTGTTATTAATTTTTTTTTTAAAAACATATAAAATAAATACTATTTTGATGTTATTTGAAAACTAATTTTGTTATCTAAATTTAGTTTTTTCTATGTTCTTTATATTTGTCCTAATAAAAAAATTGGAAAACCGAAAGCATTCTCTTTATTTACTTATTTTCTTATTTTTGATAACAAAACACAGTTTTCAAAAACATGAACTAAACATGCCCAGTTCATGTCCAACTCATTTGCTCTCTAAATTATGGCTCATCCACTTTCACAATGTAAGATAGTCTGAATTGGCACCAGTAGTTGGCCCAACACACATCCCAGCAAAGAGCTCTCACAGATTCTTCTAGTCTGTTTTCTCTGTCGATTCTTCCTGAGATGAAACTGAAGAAGCGTTTGAATATATTTCAGTAATTTTCTTTTGATAAAATCTTTGAAAATGTTTCTTGTATCCCAAGCTACATAGATACAGAATCAGGGGCTTGACGGTACGATTCTCACAAAGATGATATCTCCAACGCAGATGTCCGAAGGCCGAGGATCTCCGAATTCTGCTTCATTCAGGTAAAGCCCTCCCAATATTTGCATCTCCGAATCTTCATTTAATGCATTGTTTCGAACCCTAAACCTTTGATTGGCTGGCTTGAAAGCTCCAGAAAATAAAATAATAGAAACAAATCAGGAGGTTGAGTCTGTTTTGTATTCTTTGGTTGTTTCTGACACAGGAGGAGAAATTAAAGTTGTGAAATACGGTTTTTTGCTGTTCTGAACTGAGAAAAGATCACTTCTTCCTCCCCAATTCTGTGAATTTCCATTGGTTAACATGCGATATTATTTCATTTATTTTCCGAAGTACTCTTGTGTAAATAGACGCTGTCAGTTTTTCATGGTAAGAGAGCCGCTAAATTGGGTATATTCGTGTGTTCATAGGGTCTACCGTTAGGATGGAAGTTAGCAGCTATTTGAGTGTTCTATGTATGCAATTCACCAGCGTATCGTGTGCTAGAACATTAACTATGGTCTTGTTTATCAGCTTACAACCAATGCCTTTACATTCTTTTTCTTTGAGTGGCTAAGGTGATTGGGTTTGAGTATATTAACCAATTTGGGAAAAGAAGCCCTCTGGGAGTATAGCTCAGTTATAGTTCCCTCTGGCAATGAACCAGAAATCCCATGCTCCTCAGCCCTCTCCACATGTAAAGTGGTCTAGGATAGAGGGATGGACCACATCATTTCTTTTACTGTTAGTTGATGTTAAGGTGGATTTCACACTGCTGAAAACAAGAAAGAAAAATATTCTCCTATTAGGGATAGAGTTTTTTTTTTTTTATAAGATCCAATCAGGGATAGAGTATTGGCGACAGTATAGGAATGAAAGCGTGATAATTGCATTGAGGGCATGAGAATCTGATATGGATCGTTAGTTTGGTGATAACTAGAAACCTTAATGATTTATTTTCTAAATGTACCAAAATTGTTAGACTATTAAAATAAATGATAAAAAGCATAGAAATACTGGTGACCATGTATGAAATCTTGAACTTTCTCTTTATTAATGACTTCTTGTCAGTAAATAATTTGATTTAAAGGGAGAATTATAAGGGTATACCGTGTATGGAAAAAGATAAAATAGAAAGACATGAATAAAATTCAACAGAAACAAGAAATCTACCAGAAAATTCCTATCCCAGTTTCCTTCCTAATGTTTTGCAAAAGGATCCTTTCCCTCTAAAAGTTTCAACTTTACAGGATAGATCTCTACATCCTTAAGACTTCTTTGAGGGCAAACAAGAGGAAAAAGTTATAAAAGAAACACTTGAAAAGAACACAAGGTACACATGGTGCATATGTAAATGCCAACCCAGGTAAATAAAAGGAAGAGAGGAAACAAGAAACATGGTCCTTGTGATAGGCCAATTTGTGCTTTGTAAAATGTGTACGCCTATGTGCGCAAGTGCACACGTCACCTCAAGTAATATAATGATAAGTAAAATATCGGTCCCACCGAGAATCAATGCCACTCACCGCCTCAGTCTGAAGCCAGACTCTATTCTGATGGTTGGAAATCATAAAAGATTTAAATTACAAGAACTAAGCATGCAAAGATGACTCTATAAAGACTAAAAAGTCTTAGGCATAGATTTCCCACCCCAACAATGATGTATGAACCTCCTAACCCAATTAATCAATGATCATTTCATCATGAAGATGGCGCATTTCACTAATGTATATTCGAATTCTCTCAAGATCCGCGACACTACCCTTAGAAAAGGTTATACCACATCTCGGCCTCAAACCATCATAACTAAGGATGCATTGAACCCTAGAAATCTTAATACCACACCTAATCTCACTTATATCTCTATCTCATGATAATTAGATGGTAAATCATCCATGGTCTAATTTTAACTCTCACTCCTCAGATCTTGAATCAAACCACAAATCATGCAAATATTGGCTAAATATCCATAAGCATTAAGATCCAAATGAAATACTCAACATAAATATGAAATAAAACATCAATCAATATAAATTAGGAGAGAGATTCATACAAACATGTCTTTGGCTACATCTAAACCCTAAGAAAACTAACTAAAACATAAGTGGAAAAGTAAATACAACCATCAAAAGAAAGAAAAACGGAAAAGGAAAGTGAGAAAACAAATTTGGCATTAGTTCTTCTTCTCCTCCATCTTTCCTTCCTCAAGTGTTCTTCCTCTTCCAAGAACAAACCCTAGAAGCTCTCCAAGAACAAACCCTAGGGTGTTTCCACCCAAAGGGAGCTTGTTCTCCCCCAAAAAGGCCTAAAATCTGTCCTCCTTATTTTCTAGGGTTTGAGGCTTCAATTCTGGGCTCAAAATTGACCCTAAACCAACCTCGAATGTCATGACGTCGTTTGGCAACGTCGCGACATTGGGCTGCAGCATTTTTGAGCTCTTTGCAACGTCGCAACGTCTCAACGTTTCTGCAACTCTCCTGTTTTTGCGCCAGCTTCGTAAGGCCATAATTTTTTCATACGAACTTCGATTTGGGTGTTCTTGGTACCGTTGGAAAGATCTTGAAGTATAAAATCTAGATATGGCCAGAAAAAACACTTTAGAAATTATTATAAAGACTAAATGTACAAAATGCTCCAACTGGTCTCTTTTGACCTCTCTTCTCTTCTTCCTTCAACTATCAAGCTTCATAACCTGACCATTTGAAGTTCAAATTGAGTGAATAAGGTCTTTTTGGAAAGCCTTGGAAGTCTCCTATCCATCCATATAAATATTAGCCATTCATCATTCAAATAAAACATCAAAACACAATAGTCGCGTACATGTGTAGTTTGCTGATTGGTTTTATCTCTTTGCTTACTCCATATTGCCTCATGGTTGACCTAATCACAAATTGAACATTTAGAGCATTAGATCACTTATTTATATAATAAAACTACTAAAAATATAGGGATAAAATGAGTATAAAGTATACTCATCACCTTGTCATTTTCTTGGTTTCAAGTCTTCTATGACCTTCAAAGCGCACCTTATAACAAAAGATATTCTTAGGCAATTTCTTCTTTGCCTATGGAACTTGTTAAGGATTAGTTTCCTAATCCATTTAAGAATCATTTCTTTCTTTCCTTTTCTCTTTAGTCTCCTAATTAGACTCTAATTTTGTTTCATTCCTTTGCTCTAACACTTAGAGTATAAATATGTATGTTCCCTCACTTTGTTAATTAATGAAAATCAAAGAGTTATTTTTCTTTTCACATGGTATTAGAGCCAGTTTTCCAGCCAACTTTTCCGGCCATCCTTTCCGACCACAACCACTTATCCCACGGACCTTCTTCCATAGACCTTCTTCGACGGACCTATATGCTCTCCAGTGGACTTTCTCCGATGGACCTTCTCCGACAGACCTTCTGCAACAGACCTTCCCGTTAACAGACCTTCTCCGACTCCGACCTTCCTCCAATCCGGGACCTCTCCCTGACCCTCTCCGACCGACCTTCCACCCGCTCCTTCTCCTCCCCGCGCCCTTTCCCGTCGACCTCTCCCCGCCGACCTCGCGAACCTTCTCCCCCGTGACCTTCTCCCGTGACCTTCCTCGTGACCTCTCCTGGCGGCCCTTCCCCAAGGCATCTTCTCCCATGGACCTTCCTACGCATCTTCGATCGACCTCCGGCGTGCTCTTCCCATGCACGGTCCTGTGACCTTCTCCTTCTGACCTTTTTCTGACGTAATTTTTTTTGGGCTCTACTTTTTCCAACGCCACTTGGCAGCCCTCTTTCAATCACATCACTCACCGGTGGCAATAATTTTAGCTACCACATCTATGTCATGTCCTACTCTAGTCGCATCAATTCGTTGTGTAGTCAATTCCGACGACTTTGCCAACAACCCCAAATATACCCATCGGATTAAGTACATGTCTAACAAGCTGGATGCATTAGGATTAAGTACATATGTAACCCATTAGACTATATCCTCCAGCTTAAGGGGGAGTGTTAAGGATTAGTTTCCTAATCCATTTAGGAATCATTTCTTTCTTTCATTTTCTTTTTAGTGTCCTGATTAGACTCTAATTTTGTTTCCTTCCTTTGCTCTAACACTTAGAGAGCAATATGTATAATCTCACTTAAGAGTTATCGGAAAATCAAAGAGTTATTTTTCTCTTTACTAATAACTCTTTGATTTTCATTAATTAACAAAGCGATGGATTAGGAAACTAGTCCTTAACGCTCACCCTTAAGCTGGAGCATATAGGTCTAATGGGTTATATATGTACTTAATCCCAATGCATCTAGCTTGTTAGACATGTACTTAATCCGATGGGTAGATTTTGGGTTGTTGGAAAAGTTGTCGGAATTGACTACATAACGAATTGATGTGACCGGAGTAAGACACGACCATAAGATGTGATGTCGGAATTGACTGCACGATGAGTTGATGTGATTGAAAGAGGGTCTGCAAGTAGACTGTTGGAAAAAGTAGAGCCAAAAAAGTCTGTCCGAAAAAGGTCCGACGGAGAAGGTCCGCAGGACTTCGTCTATGGGAAAAGGGCCGCGGGAGAAGGTCTACGGGAAAAGGGCTGCTGGAGAAGGTTTGCAGGAGAAGGTCCGTAAGAGAAGGTCCGCAGGAGAAGGTCCGTGGGAGAAGGAAAATAACTCTGATACTATGTGAAGAGAAAAATAACTCTTTGATTTTCATTAATTAACAAAGTGAGGGAACATACATATTTATACTCTTAAGTGTTAGAGCAAAGGAAGGAAACAAAACTAGAGTCTAATTAGGAGACTAAAGAGAAAGGAAAAGAAAGAAATGATTCCTAAATGGATTAGGAAACTAACCCTTAACAAAACTAACCATATTACAATCCCCTCTAAGCACCAAGGATCTCCTCTTAGAGCTCTAATGCTTCTTAACTCCACCTAAGAATTCTCTTGCCCTCTTCTCTTTGGATTGACCAATAGACTCTAGAGAACATGCGCATAAATTATGTTAAGAGCTTTGAAGTGATAGCAATGGAGAACGCTCCCACTTCCATACCAATCAATTAAAACACAACCTCGTTATCACAAAGACCAAATGCCTACGATAACTCTTGCATCCATTTCCCCACTCTAAAAGTTTCTAGGCGCTCCAATTGCATAAACATTTGTTGCTACTTAGTTTCTTAAAAGTAGACTAGATTTGCTCGCCCCAACTCCATCCTTAAAATTACTATCCTCCTTTCTTTCTTTTTAAATGTTCCAAAAATAGCATAAGATAACCTTTTAAACATCTTGAGTGCTTTCTATGGAGCTTCATGAGTTTCAAGGTCAAGAATAGCAACCATTTATTCAAATAAAGATATTCACCTTTGACCAACCAATTCCCTCCTATCATGAATCCTTCCACAAGTAGGTGTCTCTACACTTTCTGGATAGGTTTTCTATAATTTTTGGAAGTTTGATAGTGTAAAGTACAATTTCGATAGAAAATAGACTTTCTTGTACCATAGTTTTGAGTTTATCTAAATGTTGATGTGGCCAACTCATATATTGCTGAAGTGTCGTCCTGTTTATATTTTAAGAAGTGCAAGATTTCCCAGTTTCTTTAGCTACTTACATTTTGATAATGTATACATATTTGATAACCATGGATGTTTGGACTAGCTTGAGTGCACCTCGATTAAGCCCACGGGGCCCTGTAGTTAACAACTAGGTAACTCTCCAAGGGTCTTGTGACCTCGATAACCATTGAGTTAAAACCCCAAAGGCCTTAGACCAATTAAGCTACTGCCCTCTCAGATTACATTGACAATATATTTGTCAATATTGTTTTCATTTTTTCTTAGGAATGATATATAGGAAAACTACTCTCTCTCTCCATCTCTCCATATATATATGAGATAAGAAGGAAATCAGCTAGCCCCACTTTGCAAGATTGGGGAAAACCCAGGGCACATAGCTTGGCTTATGAGTTTTACATCTGGCTCCTTTTTAACAGTTGCATTTTTCATAATGATGATCTAATATGATCTTTCTTTCTTGTAGGGAAACTCCCTTGCAGATTATCCATATCATTGGCAATTTCATGAGGATCTGGTCAGTTTACTCTATGTATCGATTTTTATCTCAGACTGGAGCATCAGTTGCATTGTTTATTTTCTGTTGTCTGGCTCCATCATCAGTCATATTTTTAGCTATGCAAAAGCCCTGGAAGGGAAGACCACTCACCAATGCACAGGTCAGATAGAAATATTTCTTTTTGAAGGAAGTAAACAATAAATTTCTATAATTTACCACTTCGATGATTTGCTTGAAGATGATCAATAATACCTGTTATTTTTCAGGTTGTACCTTCCATTATAAATGGCGGTATAACAGCTTTATACTTCATCTTGTGGGGCAAGGGCCTCAAATCCTGTGGCCCCCTTAGGTAGGTAGTCCCATGCTCGAACGAAGGTTCCAACCAGTGCTTTGAGTGAATGTTCTGATTGCCTTTGTGATATTTATTTATTTATTTTTTTAACCTCAACCTATCAATTTTTTTTTAAAACCTTGAGGAAGTCATTTCTTGCAATTAAGGATAATTTGTTAACTGGACTCTCTCTCTCTCTCTCTCCCCTCCTCCCCATGCACGTAAACTCACATTGCTTGTTAATAGATGAAGGTCTTGTCGTATTGTCATTATTTTTTAGCATTGTTATAGACCTGCGGGTGGGCTTGGAATTATTTAGCATTGACTTCAGCTTGAATTCTCAAATTGCATTTATAGGTTATCCAAAAAAAAAATTCTCAAACTACATTTATTTATTAGCAAGTGAAATCTTATGAGCTTGTTTTACTAATTCCATCCATCCAACTAAAATATATTTAAAGCAACTTTAAATGATCCAGACATGTACGGTTCATTGCAATGACTTGATGGCAAATCTTTAATTGGTTTCATGGCATAATCCATCAACTATGTGCTTCTAGACAACATCTAAGTCCCCTTTCCAGTGTCACAGTTCTAGGAATTAGTTAATGTATTTTTTAACCATTTTGGTCTGACTATCATTTAATCTGAAAATATTAATATCCTGGTTACTTCTTTTTCATTACTTTGGGCATATTGTCTTCTTCCTTGTTCAAGACTACATAGTTGCTGTTATTGATTTCAATTCTCATTAAATTTCAGAGCTGTTTTGCTGAGTATTCTGGTGCTGTTCTTGAGTATTACCAGCACTTTGTATGGTTGGAAGGGGCTGTCTGGAAAAAAGGTAGTTCTCTTAGATATGCTTTACTATAGAAATAGTTTTAAGTTCTAAGAACTCTTGGAGTACTGTAGGCAAAATGTATTCTTCTGTTTGGAGCCTTGAACCTTTTTTTTTGGATGTTTCTCCCATCAGGGAACATTGGCTTCCTGATGATTCCTGTTCTTCTGAAATCATTTGCCGTGTCTTTTGCTACATGGTCATCCTGGCTTAATGATATTGCCCTTATTTGGGACCTAACATGAGTTTTACTTACTGATATTTTATTATTATAGAGGCATCAAATTGGAAGCCAAGTAGATATTTCTTATTTCCCCTAATTTGATGGGTGTCTCCTGATATTTCACCAGGTGGGCGGGCTCATTGCGATGCTTACATCTTTCTACTTCTTATCACAAGGGTGGGCTACAGCCACATTTTCTCCATTTTATATCCTCTTGTATATTGAGCCTTCTCATGGTTTATTTTGTGTGCCATTAGACTTCACTCCCAAAAAAGAATGTTCCATCTCCTTGTTGGTTTGTTTGTCAGCAGGGCGCCGGAAAACAATAAAATATTTTCTGTTTTGAGCCCATTGAAACCTCTCACTTCATAGGTGAGGTGTTTTTGGACAAACTTACCTAAGTGTAAACTGAAGACAAGGTTTTACGTGGAGCTCCTCGCCAAATGCTACCATAGTAGAGCTGAATGGTTCTATTTCATTTTCTCTTCCCATTCATTTTGTCTCCTCTTGTAAAGAGCTAGAAGAAAATCAAAGCTTTTCTTCCTTCTTTTCCCTTCTTTATTTTCTCTTCTTTTAATCTTGTAAGCTGCAGAACACAAAATTATCTACAAAAGATGACAACTGGTATATCTCTTACTTGTTGAGACTAAACTTAACTGGAAAATACCATTTAAAGATATCCCTGATATTGAGAATCGACAAGAACAAGTTTTGGGGATGAAGGTGATGGCAGTCCCTATCTTTGCTGGAATTTTGTCTGCATTGAGAAGGGTGATTGCACGGCGTGTTTCACTCAAGGTATTGACATCCATCTATATGCAACATGCTACCACTTCTTTTATATTTTCCCCTTTGTAAAAGCTGCTGGTTGACCATTGCAACATCTAATTGTAGCCATTTTATGCTTTCAGAACCAACTCAAAAGGCGGCTGCATGCAATAACAACTGCTTCGGCTACATGTTTTCTGTTTCCTGTGGCCATGTGGGACATGATCATAGTGAGTTTGTAGTAGGCAGACATGCCTTGGATTTGATTTCTTTTTATGAACTCTGTTGGGCTTTCATTATTATCATCGCTTGCTTCTTACTCATTTTTATTGGAGCACTTCAGGGAACATCGTCCGATAGCAGCGAACAGTTACCATTTTCTACTTGGGCGTATTTGAGCACCATTCTATTTGGAATAATCTTAATATTCTATGTTGACAGTATTGCAGAGGAGAGGTACCTCATATAACAACTTTTTAAATACTTCTCTGGTATTTTTGATTTGGCAATTTGTGGTTAGTAGGTTATGATGTTGCATATGTGAATGGAATACTACTCACAATTACATGCTCGTAAAATTTTTTCTTGAATGAATGACCCTTAGATAATTGACTTCATTCTGCTGGAACTCCAAAATTTTGATTTCAATGACAGTCACCCTTTATAGTTCCTTTCAGATGTGGTCTGGTTATTAGTTTTTGTATAGATGGGATAAGCATAACCATGTTTAACTGTGTATGTTATTCTTTTTATGTTAAATAAGACATTGGTAATGTTGGTGCTGATAAATTAATTGTATCTTATAAATATTCCTTTTTCAGGATAGTTCATTATTGAGTATACCACTTTTAAATTGCTTATCAAGTGCTTTGGAGTTGCTTAATTAATTCTTACATTTTAGAAACTTTCCTTCAAGCAAAAAAGTTTAGGTGTAGAATAACTCAGTTTTTATCTCCCCACCTGTTGAGTTCAATGGTGAGAACATTTTATGGGTTAGTAAACAATTCTCCTTGGTTGAGAAAATCCTGCTCTGGAGAAGGTTTCATATTTAATATGCTCAGTTCTTCCTTCCACCATTTCTTTGTTAATAAACCTATTTTGTTAGTAAGCCTGCAAAGGATCGGATCCTGACTGTTGTGAGTTGATTGGAACCATGTTAGAAAATTATCTGAGATATCCAATCGGTTCAGAAATGTAGTCCAATTGAAATGCAGCTGTAATAAATATTTCTTATTCATCTGAGATAGTTCATCATTGAAATATACTATTTCTGAACTGCTTACTAAGTGTTTTGGAGTTGCTTCATTAATTCTCACATTTTAAAACCCTTCCTTCTAGTAATGGAGTTAAGGTGTTGAATACCTTAGTATTAATTTATTCACTTGTTGATGCTTTGATGGTGAGAACATTTTAGGAGTTAGTAAACAATTCTCCACGTTGAGAAAAATCCTGCTTTGGTGAAGATATCTCGTTATACATAGTTAGTAATCTGATTATCTGCTGCAAAATACATATTTTCATGGCAAATCCAATTTATACGTAGTTTGCAGCAGATAATCAGATTTAATAAATTGGATTAAACTATTTTATTTTCAGAATCAAGCAGATTTCAGTCTTTAGATCATTTACAGTCTGGGACTTCTTATGAGATTTAGACTGGAGTCCAATCCATTGGCAGGTCTATTATGATTGGATATTTTCAATTGGGATCTCACTTCTCCAGGCAATTTTATTGTTGAGTAAACCAATTTGATTATACTTCTAGGTCATGTTTAGTAACTGTTTCTGAAAACAGTTTTGAGAAGTAGTTTCTGAGGATAGGTTTTGAAAACTGTTCTTTGATGTTTTTTAGAACAAATGTTGATTTGAGTATGTGATCTATGTTTTCAAGTATGTTTTAAAAATAAATTTTAAATGTATTGCTTTATTTTTAATCATTCTCTATATTTGTATGATTATTTTTTTAAATAACACTCAATAAACAAATGAAAACAATTAGAGGATATTTTTTAAAATATCCTACTTTTGATTTAAAGAATGGAGATCTGTTTTCTGTTTTTCTAGGTGTTAAACATGTTTTCTTAGTTTTTTTTTTTTTTTTTTTTTGGGAGAACAGAAAATCGTTTTTGAAAATAGTTACCAAAAAAACCCCTGGTTTCCAAGCCGGTGGTATAATTTGCTGATGTGGGCTTTACTGACTAATAAGTTATCTGTCGCTAGAATATTGCTTAAATGGATTTTTTTTCCTAGTGGAGTGTTTGGGCTCTTTTTCTCTCCTTAGTTGGTTTACCCTGGGTCTTTCCCAAAACGGTGAAGGAGGCTCTCTCGCTGAAGGTTCTTTTTGTTGGGAAAAAAGAAAAACATAAAGTAAATCGGTTCCACTTTGCATTTTTTGGACAGTGTGGAAGGAGCGAAATCACAGAGCTTTTAGAGATGGGATCGTTGATGTACAAAAGCTAAAGCATTCTTTTGTTTATAACCTGTGGAGTTGTAATAGATTGTACATAGGTGAAGAGATATCTTCACTTTTATAGGTTTTTAGAGGTGGCTGTAAAGTTGAGGGTTTTGCTGGCTGGGCCTCCTTGGTTTTTTGGTTGGTTGGTTTTGTCTGTCAGTTCTAATGGCTTGTCTTATTTTCTCTCCTTGCGCCTTTTGTATTCCCTGTATACTTTTGGGAGCCTTGCTCTCTTTTGTTCAATATATTGCTTTTACTGACCAAAAAAAAAAAAAATAATGTCGCTGATGCTTTGAGCAGCAAAGAATTGTTTCCAAGCCACCTTTTAACAGAATGGTCCCATTCTATTATTATGTTCTTATATGTCTTATTAGATTTATCTGATTGTTGACTCCATGCATTCTTTGTGTTTTGTAGTTATGTTCTTCTTTGCATATGTAGTTAAGTAGATTAAGTATTTTTTTTCCTCTAATAACTGGTGGAGTTTTTCTGAGGGCATATCCCTTTTTAGGGACTCAAGAATGATATGACCTGTTTTTCTGTTGCTAGGTTGCATATGGTTTTTTCTTCTCCAAGGCATTTAATGGTAGCTGGAGGATGCATCATTGTCATGGAGATTGTGTACAAAATGGATTTTTCTCTACCAGGCTTTCTGATTTGCTCCATAATTTTAGGTTTTGGTATGTCCAATAAAACTGTTCTTTTTCTCTCTGCAATGCCTTTTTTTCCCTTTATATTCTCGTTTTTCTTGTTATAAGCTAGAAAACGTAAGCAACTCACAAAAACTGAAAATTTCATTGAATATTCCTTTCTAAGCTTGACACTGTAAAGGTCTACAGCAAGCAACCTATTTTTTTGTTTTGTTTTTTAAATAACTCCAAGTCTGAATAGATCCTAAGTTTGACCGACCTAAAAAAAAAACGAGATCCTAAGTTCGAACATCAAGGGGAACATCCAAGTGGACCTTTGAATCTACTAAAACCCTCATCCTCTCTATCCACATGTGGCAAATATATTTTGAAACTCTCCCACTGCTGATACTTCACAACTCCTTTCCCTGAGGACCATGTAAAATAAAAAATTTCAATCCCAAAAACACTATAACCACTTGTCCAGTGATGCATTTTTAAGGATTCCCAGACTTCTAACGCTCACTATCCCCATTCTTAGGCCAAAGACGCCAAACCCAATTGACAAATGGACTAAGGGACCCAACAAGATACTTGTGATTAGAGCTAGTGTATTCCCAGAATCATTTAATGCGGCTACCTTTTCTCCTCTCTGGCTAGCCCAACAGGAACTTGCTCACTCTTTGCACATTTACCTTCTGAGTTGAAACTTTAAAAGAATGTAAAAAATGTGTCTTGAGGTGCCATAGTCGGTCCCATTGACTCCTTAGTACAACAAACTATTACCCATGCTAAGCAAGTGTGAGGTATTTAAGACTTTTGACCTAATTCGAAAACTTTAAAATACCTTCCACAATCCTTTTGCAACTTACATGTGCTAAGCACCTCATAACAGTGACGGAAAGAAAGAAGATTAGTATTCTTCTGCATCATGTTAACCTATCACAATATCTTGTTTGTGTCATTAACAATCACTGAGAAGCACAGTGGAAATCAGGACCTAGTCCTTCCATCCATTTCTTGTGAAAGTAAAGGAACAATGTACACTTCTTCAATAGCTAAATCTGCACATAGCACCTTGGTTTTCAACCTCGACTCTGAGTCATTAATTTTATTTGCAATCAACAGAGCATCTTGAATCAATATCCCTCTCTGAAAACATTACAAGAAAATTGATCCCATCTTACCAGAATTCGCCTCAGAGTGAAAATCCTTGACAGTAGCTTGCATGTTTTGCTCCACTTCTTCCTCCCTATCACACAACAGAGCATATCATAATTATTCATCTATAACTCAAAACCCTACTCTGTAAGTGCAAACCTCATCTTTAATTCTCTGTATTTCTGGTGAACACTTCTGTGCGCAACCAGCCCATATTTTTTTTTACTTTTACATGAGACCCTTCTATTACAGTCCCCAATACCTAATTCCTCTTTAAGCCTTGTAACCAAACATCCCAAAACCCTAACTTAATTTTAATCTAGAAATTCTGGCTGCATATTGTGTTAAACCCCATCAAATTCTCTCCAATGGGTTAAACCTTAAAGCCATTCTTGAAAACTAACAAATCAATTGACTAATTATGGAAAGCATTATGAGTTCTATTGACTGTCTAGCAGCATCCATTATTTATTTTTTATATATTGGTGTTTGTTCTGGGGGTTCATTGCATTTGGATTTTGCTTTATTAAAAAATTTCTATCTTTGTTCTTTATTTGGTAGAAGAATTGAAATATTAGAAATCATTGCAATATCAGATGAAAATAAATCAAAATCATAGAATGTTGGAAAAAAACTCCAAAGAATGATAAAAACAAGTAATAATACATACACTGAAATTGTTTTCTTTATGTTAAGTTACATATCGATTGTACAATATTTAGCAAGGGCAATTTGCCTAGGTGGCTAGGGAGCTGCTTTATAGTGGAACTTGTGGAGATTAATTGTCGTAAAATTTTGCACAATATAAAAAAAATATCCAACAGAGTTACAAGAAATCAGAAAAATGTGGGGATTAGTGATTGGACAGTATTTCCTGAAATGTTAATCAATGATTTTGTGTTAGATTATATTATTTGTGCATGTGTTTATCTGTAAATAAAATAAAGTAAAAAAGAAGAATAAATATAAGCTAGTCCAATGCAGATGTAACTATAAATTCAGGCAAGTTAACACCATTGATTTCTCTGACTTGGATGTGATTTATAGCACTCAATTTTATTGGTGCTCTAGGTTTTGATGATAATTCAATGTTGGTTGGCATGTGCAATTCATGTACATTTTAGTGGGATAAAAAAGGAAGTTACAAAGCTTTCGATACCCAGAAATTGTATTTAGAGCACTTAATGGAGTGATTAAAAAGATTATTCTTTTTATAGGCAATTGCAAATCTATTTTTCACCAGTAAATTTTATAATAATATATTGGATGAAGATTGGCCTCGAGGCTTAAATCAAATGGTAAAAGATTATGAAGAGTTTGTGGGAGAATATATATATATATATAAACTTTTTTATTTTCCAATTAGCTTTGTAATTTGTTTGTTTGTTCTCTCTCCTTGTTTATTTCTTATTTCTATAATGACCCATTATGAGTCTCACATCACTAAGTTACGGCTTAGCATATGGGTTTCTCTATACCTATATCTTGTTGCTATGGAAACTATGAACCTTCTTTGTGGTATTTCAATCAATTGTTTTCATGTGTGTTGCTTGGTTGCTCTCTCTTGTTATTTAATTTCAATCAGCTAATGGATTCATATGAATGAATTTTTCAGGGATATTTGAAGCCACTTCTTTAGACCGTAAAAGGAAAGGTTCTCAAAGTCCAGATCTGTCAGATGAAATTTCAGGGGATCAGATTCAGATGCATTCACTTCCCACTTGAAGTATGTTATTAGCTTTTCTCATGTTTTTCATATTACAATGCCTCTATCCCTTGTAATTGTTGGATGCATTTCATGTCAAATTGTGATTTAAACAAATCCTAACATGTAGTCATTTTATGGTCATAGCCTCAATATATATATATCAACGCAGTTTTTTTTCATCTTATTGCATCCCTATTTTTATTGTGGGTTTTAATTAGGAGGTGTCTGAATTTGTCAACCTTGCTGACTATCTATCTACTCTCTTTCTGTTCGGTGCAGTAGCATTTTGATTGGGATATCTATTCCACAAACAGTTGTCCTTTGTCAGAAGTCAGCATTGTGAAGAGAACTGCATATTTCATCCGTCCACGGCCTGGGTTGGGAGGAACACTGCAAGGAAGTTCCCGATATTTCAATTTTAAGAACTCCCTGCAGATTATTAGTTATGTTTGTTGATGTTTCGACCATGACATGACATGATGGCTCAGAAGTTTCATGGATGGATATGGAATATGGAATATGGATGGCTGCCTTCATTGACAGTAGTATATAACTCTAACCAATATCAAGGGGTTTAAGAGGTGACTTTCGGTGGATGACTGACTCTCTAATCAACTGATAGGCGAAGACTTGGTGAATATTTTGGACCTTTAATCACTCAAAAGTTCCTTTTTAAATCGTCTCTGGACCCTCAGTGATGCAATGCATTTGGCCTCGTAGTGAAGTTTTCTCATTCTGTCAGGTTAAAAAAAATCATTTATTTGTCATATTGTTGTCCTTAGTATTTGATATTGTCATTACAAAGAAAAATTAACTGAGAATGTTTTGAAATGAAGCCCGTAATTCCCTATGTTGAGATGGTGATGGATGGTATTATCAAAACTCTTTTTTCTTTTTTTTTTTAGTTTTGAGCGGGTTGCAGATACTGATACCATCTTTTTTTTTTCTATTTTCTTAATATAGTTAGTTGGGGGGCGTTTGTTTTTAGTATTGAATGCTGAATAGAACTTTTATTTAGCTAAATATTGAATAAGGCTTAATGATATTAAGCATGAAGTTGTTTGTTTTTTTAATATAGTATTTCTATTATGTATTAAGTTTGTTTTTTTATATGCTTGAAATTAACATCTTAATTATATGAAAGCAATTTGTTTAAGCTTTCATATTTTCCTATTGAGTTAATGTGCATTAGAGAGAAATACTCCAGCTGGGAAGTATTTCTCAATGCAAATGATGTGCTTTCATTTGCATTGCTTCCCCTTTATATTCTTCCCAGCTGGAGTATTTCTCTCTAATCTTGCATTGAGGAAGCTTTCATGTTTTGCGCTTCATCATGGCTGTGCATTTGGCAGACGAGATTGATTAAAGAATTAAGCTTCTAAGAGCAACTCCAAGGGAAGTTGCTGCACCTGCAGCACTAAATACCATTTTGCACCAACATTGCAAGACCCGATCAAGATTGCCTCCAAATTGCGCAACAAAACTGTACAGCCATTTTAATAATTAAACGCTTTTAAAAAAAAATAAAAATCTAATCAATTTAAAAAAAAAAAAAAAAAACGGAATAATTTATAAAGTATACATATAAATCTATCAATTATAAAATTTCTAATTAATTTATTGAATGAGCAATTTATCAATTAAAATTATACGACAATTCTAAATTTAAAAATCAATTTGTCAATTTAAATAATGAGCAATTTATAAAGTATACAAATAAATATATCAATTATAAAATTTCTAATTAATTTAAAAAGAATAAGCAATTTATCACTAAAAAATTATAAATTTATCAATTTAAATTTAAAAAATCAATTTGTCAATTTAAAGAATGAACAATTTATTAATTAAAAATTATAATCAATTTAAAAATAAGTAATTTATGAAGTATATAAATGAATATCAAAATAAAATTTATAATAAATTACAAAATTAGCAATATATCTGCTTGAATCAAAACATTTAAATTGCAATTTATAAGAATGAGATTTACTAATTTAAAAGTATGGCAAAGTGAATTTAATAAAGAAGGCAACACCTCAGCCCTAAAAAAGGATTCTCCCGCTCTTCCTCCTCCCTAAAACGAGCTTTGCCTGGGCCTCTCCTCCTCCCCCCTCCTTCGTCTCGTCTCCCTCCTCCCCGCACTCTCGCACCGCACTCGCCTTCTCTTCCTTCTTTCTTTCTTCCTTCTTTTTTTCTTCCTCTTCCTCCTCCTTCTTTCTTTCCTCTTCCTCCCTTTCTGCACTAGGGCAAGGGTTCGGACAAAGGAAGCTAGGGTTTCAAGTTGAAGGATTCAAGGTATGTTTTTCTTCTGAGGCCGATTTTGCGCTAAATACACATACCACGAATACAAGGAGATGCAATAGGAGCCATCAACTGCTATTTTCAGATCCTTCTTCATCTTCAAAGGTGCCAAATATGGCACCTCAAAATCAAAGATGGTATTTTTGCCACTGGATACCATCTCCAGCGAGCATGGTTTTGGTGATTTGGGTGCCATTTCCTGGGCGCTACTGATATGGCACCTGTGATACCAACTCCCGCCGGAAATAAGCCAGCAGTTTAGTAGTCGGGACTTGGGAGTTTCAACACCTGTACCAAAAACCAGATGGCGTTTCCAATTTTATAAGATGAATATGTGCCCTAGATCCAACCACATAATTGCATAGGAAACGCCGGATTAAAAAATATTTTTAAAAAATAATTTTTAAAATATTAGAGTTAAAAAAATATTTAAGGAATTATGATAGATTTGGCCACGTAAGTATAAAGTAGCTGTCACATATATGCAAGTATTAAAAATTCATATTGAATAATACTAAAATTTTATACTGGAAATCAAGCCAAGACACGACTCGTAATTTTACATTAAAATCGTTGCTGCCACGTGACTTTCGACCTTTACATCAAATCGTTGTTTGGAAAACACGTACTCGTAATTTTACACCGAATCAGTGGTCTTCAAAACACGACTTTAGAATTTTACATTGAACAAGGCTCTTTAAAAAACATATTTTATAATTTTACACCGAAACTGTTTTGGAAGACACGACTCGGGAATTTTACTCCTTCGAAATCGTGTCTTCAAAATACGACTTCGTATCTTATATCAAACTTGTCTCTTTAAAAAAAAAAAAAAAAAAAAACACGCCGTACCTTACACCGAAACTTGCTCAAGACACGATTTAGACCTACACCCAAATCACGCCTTCAAACATGATATCTATGCTACATCTTACCACACTGTCACATGTGATTCCTAAGATTATTTCATATCTTATTTTAAATAATATTTTTTAAAATAATAGCATATTTTAAAAGGTTCTAGAAATGTGCCTATTCAATGACTTTTTTTTAAAGGTAGGAAAAACAGAAAAAGAAAAAAAAATTCTTCATTGGATTTTATCATAACCTCAAAGGGAGGGAGGGAGGAAGGAACCATATGAAAATAGCTCTTTGTGAATCTAGGAAGCAATGGAATTTTGCAAGTCTAGTCTGAAGTGACTTCTAGCATTTTTCTTAAACCAAAAGAATTATTCAGTAAAATCAAAAACCGACTAATTACTTTAATAGATTTCTCAAAATTAGAAATTGTCTTTAATTTTCTTTGACGTTAAAATTTTGTTTTGCTCTGTTAAAGAAAAAAAAAATTTTATTATGAATTTATAACACTAAATCTAAAGAATTCTCATTCTGTGACAAAGTTTTTTCTTGTCTATATGTTCGAGTCTTTTCTCGGTGCCCTGCTTTTTCATTGTTTTCCTAATGCCAGTTGTAGTGGTCATTTGTATTGAGTTGGAGGTTGTTTGGGAGAATCTTTCATACTAGACAGAGGAGAGATCGGAGAAATGAGTTGGAAACCCTTACAATGTGGAAGGAAGTGGTGCAGGAAAAAAAGCAAAGATTACAGGTTTTGCTTGGTTGGGAAGGATTTGAACTGATAGATCATCACCTCTTACAGCCATGAAAAACGCTTTGATGTCGGTTTTGGGAGCCTAATAAAGGAATATCAGCCATTACAAATTAGGGAGAAGGTAGATATTTGTTGTAGTTCTTCATTAGTTGATGTGGGAATACAGGATCCAGAACGCCATTGACTTTCAATCAACACATTCTAATTCTTCGGAGGCTACAAGAGACAAATCAAGTGGATAAAGTTCCACTGAACCAAATCGCCTTCTGGGCTCAAATCCATCACCTTCCGGTAGTTTTCTAGAAGCGGATGCAAACAATTTCACTGGCACTTGGCGTACCTACCTTCGCATCCCAATGAATATGGATATTGGGAAGCCATTGAAACACAGAATGAGGATAAAGAAGCCTAGTAGCGAATGGCTTTTGGGTCAAGTTCCGGTATGAGCGTCTTTCTACATTTTGTTTCATCTGTGGATGCCTAGGCCACACAGATCGTAAATACATGAAAATCTATGACTACCAAGGAGGGAATGTGTGACGCCCCAACCTCGCGATTTCTGTAAAGAATCCCCGATATTATACTGTCAAGCAGACCATTTTATCTGATCCATATTTTAAAAAAAAAAAAAATCGTGCAGCCTCTTTGTTCGGTAAGCCTACCCAATATACGACACGTATAACAAGATAATCATAACTCATCCAAGTGTCCTCGGGGTAAGCAGCATCGAATCCCACGCGATCCATCTGTCCATATCCCCAATATATATATCTCTTTACCTGACCTATTCATTCACATTTAAATCTAAAATATTAAAATAAAACGCTTAATTACAGTCCATAAGAGTCCGATCACGACCCTCTTACCATAATTACATACCTGACTATTTATACAATAGTCCAAAAGAATTTAATTACAATTCTTTTTACATTAAATATTTTCGCAGCATTGCCACGCCATACGTCGCCCTTCTTCACAATCACGCCTCATCTGAAAGGTCGTCTCCCTATAAATCCCTTGCATCAAAAGGGTCCCGCGACGACAAGAATGCCCAAGAAATGATAATCTCCTACGCGGCTACTCCTCACCTGCCGCTTCATACAACGCATCAAACCAACCCATACATATCCAAGCCGAAAATAAAAATCTACATGAATGTCGATGCTGTCATGCATGGAATGTCTTCATGCCCATATCCCGAGTCACTCACTCCAACTCCCTTACAATACGCCACGTCAAGTGTGGACAACCGCATTGGTGCACCAATGACACACACATACCAATCCCTTACTAGCTACCAAGAACAATGCAAGTGCTACCGGGCAACTAATTCCAAGTCAATCCCAAACCCTATCACACAACTCTAAGTTTAGCGCATAACCACGACCGCGCTGCTCTTCTTGGGCAATGTAATCCTTTCTACCATACCACTGCCCTTACACCCATACAGAACTTTTCAGATCACACCACGAGTCTCTTACACCCATATTCTAAGCTTTTCACCTGAGGAGGTTAACGGTCCCCTTCTTGCTCCGCCCAACACACATTATTTATATTTCTTTTTATGTTTTAAACCAGGAGATATTAATTGGACATCGTCCAAAGTACGAGCTCACTACCCATTCATCAACACTGATGATGGATGACCATACCCATGCACACACACCCAATATGTTGATGTCCTCAGACATACGTAAATACATATGTCATTTCATGCTTAAGGTCATGATACATGCATAATAAGAGGCATGCAACATTTATAAATTTCGAATAATTATATTTCCTACATATAATTTTCATTTATCACAACTTTCATGTTAATACATCACGCAAGCACATATTAACATGAATTTCACACACGACAACATAATATTTATTTTTTCAACAATAACACATAAAATGGCTCAAATTGACCCACATAAACAGACACTTCTTAGTTCCTTCGTGGTTCGCCACCGACCATCAGAATACCAAAACACACCACAAAACCCGAAGACATCGGGCCTCCCGGATTAAAACCAACCCGAACCCACCCGAGACCGCCTAAAACAACTTAAAATTCAACTCCGACCGTCCGAAAACAAATTCCGAAATTCAGCCAAGATCCCGAAACAATCCCAAAATTCAAATTTAAACTATCCGAAACAAATCCCAAAATTTTCTAAAAATCTCCTACACTCACCCAAAATTTGGAATCGAAATTTACTCGCCTCTCATGGCCTCTAAGAAAACCTCAAGCCATTAAATGACTTTTAAGCTAGAAATAACTCAAGTTGGAAAATTCTCTACCCGTAGCCATCCAAAACTCCAATATTTTGCACCCACGCCAGAAATTCGATGCGTGGACCGACTTTGTCTTTACTCAACGAAACCCATACCCAATTTCCATGCCATCTTATAGAGAAGTTTTTCTCTCTCTACCCCTCTCTTCTCTCTCTCTCTTTCTCGCTCACTTTTCTCTCCCTCCCATCTCCTCCTTTTCCTTTTTGACTTTGTTTTTTTTCTTTTTATCCTTTTTTTCTTTTTTTTTTTTATACATGTTGCAATGTTCATATCTCACGCGGGTTCATGTCTCGAAACATTTTTTTTTTCTGGCTCAATTTAGCTTTAAAATGAACTTACCTCTGTCATTTCCGAGATTTCGTAAAATCTCATCCCCGAGTCACTAAAGAATCTATCACGAAAAATATAGATAATTTTCTCGGAAAATTGTAAAAAAATTTCGATTGTCTCATAATTCAACGAAATTTTTCTGTGCGCCACTAAATTCTCATGGTAATAAATTTAATCTGCATTCAAGCTACATCCGAGATCTAGATAATTTTCTAGGCTTCTTTGAACCATTATGACAATTTATTATTATTATTATCATTTTACCATTTTTTTTAAAATTTTCTACTTTTCTTAGGTTTTACATTCTTCCCCCTTAATAGAATTTCGTCCTCGAAATTCATACATACTAGCACACATAAGCACATGCATATGCAATAGTCATTCTAGTTCCAATATTAAACTTCTAATATTAGACAACGCACCTTCATCCTCAAATAGGAAAATATAGGTGACTCGTATCGTGTCCTCTCGTTCCCAAATTACCTCCTCTACTCCTCGGTGTTGCCACAACACTTTCACTAGCCTCACGGTCTTACGTCACAAAACCTGATCCCGGCTATCCAAGATACGTGCTAGTCCCTCCTCGAAGGTCCCATTTGTATCAACAATAATTCATTCCCAATCCAATACATGAGTTGGATCTGGAGTATACTTCCAGAGCATGGAGACGTGGAACACCTCATGGACACCTGATAAACTCGGTGGTAACGCCAACCAATATGCAATTGTGTCCACCCTCTCGAGTACCTCGAAGGGCCCAATATACCTCGGCGCTAACTTTCCTTGCTTGTCGAATATGACCACTCCTCTCTTAGGCATCACCTTCAAGAAGACATGATTACCCATTTCAAACTCTAGAGGTCGACGCCGTCTGTCGGCGTAACTCTTCTGCCAGCTTTGAGCCATAAGAAGACTCTTCTGTATCAAACCCACCTTCTCCGAGGTGTCTCTAATCAGATCCGGACCAGTAATAGAACTCTCTCCCATCTCTGTCCAACAAATCGGGGATCGACATGGCCTCACATATAAAGCCTCATAGGGTGCCATCTATATACTCGCCTGATAAATGTTGTTGTAGGCGAATTCCACTAAGGGTAAGTGCTCCTCTCATCCAGGGAACAAAATTTCCGAAATTTCGGCCGAAATATATGCAAAATTTCAGTTATCGGTGGAGATCGATAAGATATCTCCACCGAAATTTTGATTATACCGATTTTTTCGGATTTTTTCCGACTTTTCCCTATTTTTTCGGCGAAATTTCCGATTTTTCCCTGTTTTTTTCTTGGCTCCAAAATGAAAAAAATGCTTCTTATACTCAATCCACCCAAATGCCTAAAACAAGACCCTCCAAATTCCACCTCAAGCCATCGATTGCACTTATTATATATAGCGCAAACTTTTATATTCTCTTATTATTTATTTGTTCATAATCCCTTTATAATATTTTATTTTTGTATTTTTATTTTACATTATAACTTATAATATTTTAAATCAAATATTAATTTGAAAAGGAAAAGAAATAAAAATATCATTTAAAATTTTAAAATTATAATATATAATATTTGAATCTCTCTCATTATCTACATAATATTTATAATAATAACAAAACAAATAAATAATATCTCTTTAACATAATAATATCTTAATAATATATTAAATATAACATATTTAATTTAATAATTACTAATTCATTTGATTTTAATCTACCTTAATTAAGATATGAATCATTTCTCATCATCTATATAATTTAAAAATATGAAAAAATTTTAATCAAACCGATTTTGTAAAAATATCCACAGAATGTTCGATATTTCCGTAAATCAATTACAGAATATATCCGATATTCTGAATCATTTTGATGCTTGCTCTCAAACTACCCGCACCAGATTTAAGATGCCTCTAACGTATATACTCTGCAGCTTTGCCTGATCCTCAGGCCGACCATCGATCTGTGGTCAAAAAAGCAGTGTTCATCATCGCTCGTCCACAGCCTTAAAACTCTTCTAAAGTGTATCGTAATCTAGGGTCCTGTCGTCTGATAAAGGCGCACTCCATGTATGAGACAAACTCACAAATATATAAAATGTGCAGACTTAGTGGTAGGTCCATATAACCCACTCTGACATCATGCCTTCGTTGTGTCCCAATTAGCGAGGGTCATGAAATCCACATCTGACATGCTCCCACTTCCGCTCTGCTACCTCAGGCAGTATACATTATAAAGCCAAAAAAAAATTCTAATTTTCTAAAAAGAGTAAAGCGATAATTGATGAAAGTCAGATTTTCCTAGATCTCCCGGATGATGAAGCGGACTTGGTGTTGGAATCGTCTCGAGAAATCTCGCTACCACGTTGAAGTGTTGAATTGAGAGCGTTAATTTCACGTTTCGAGTAGGTAGTGGTAGGACACTTGGCGCTTTCTGATGGGTGGCGCGCGGGGTAATCACGTGTCCAGTGTGAGGTAAGTCAAACGATGAGCTCGAAGTGGGCCATAGGTGACATGTGGCATCATGTCGTTGGAGAAATGTTGCTGAATGATAAAGGATGAGGTAAATCGAAGGCCTAATGGGAATGTGTGATGAGGGGACAAATTCTCTTGACAGCTTAGCCAACCGATTGGATGGGGAAAGAGGGAAAATATGAAGAGAAGAGAGAAGAGAGGAGGAGTTCTGAGAGGTATTTCTACATACTGTTCCCGATGATATGTCCAGTCGAGATAAAATGAGGCAGAAGTGAGATTGATCCCAACTGCAGAAATTTGTCGTGATGGTATTGAGGAGTTTTGACAAACTCTGGGAGATAGGGGTTTTCTCCTATTTGTTTTATTCCTTGGCTAGAGTCATTCTATGGATAGGGATGTTTGCTGGCACAGATAGCCTTCTGTTCAATTCCAAGTGGGACTGGTGAGAAATCTAAGTGGTGGATTGAAAATTTTGAGACCTAGGTTTATACTGTTCGCATGACCTTGTGTGGTTGTGTTCCAGCAGGCGGTTCAGGGCAATTGCCGTTGTTGATTAACCACCAAGTGTGCTCTTTTGGTGTTATTGCTATGAATGAATAACATGTTGTTGTGTGTAAATTTTGTTAATATATGCATACCTAAAATATTAACGCGAATTATTGTGAAATGACATATTGCATTTCATATGCACTGGGGCACCCTAGAACAGTAGGTGTGAGTGCATGACATGAAAAAAAAATTTGTTGTCAAATGAAATACATGGGAAGATTTTCCGAAGAATTGCATGGAAGTTGTCCAGTTCATGGATGTCAATATTTGTTGGAGAGTTATCAACAATTCACCTCGGTTTCAATAAAATTTTATCGAGTGGTAATGTGTTTTCCTCTGAAACAAAAACCTTTTTTTAAAGCGATGTTTTCGCACTCTTGGCTTAGCATGTGAGAGGAGTTATTAGTGAGAGCTCGAGAGATGTGGGAAGGGTGGTCGCGTTCTCATCTAACATGTAGACATTAATTAGGAATGTTGAATTCACTTGAATATGTGTTGTCGTCTGTGAAGCGAGCAGGTGGAAGTATTCCGATATGGAGAATTCGACTACTAGGCATTGCTCACCTGAGTGGGATCCCCTTTGAGTGAGGAAGTGTTTAGGAAGATGTAACACCGAAATATACCCTAGTAGTTTTCGGACTTTTTAGGAGTCAAACTAAATCGAATTTTGAAATAATAAAAGACCAATGAATATTAGAATGAGGAGTAAAGTTGTCTATTTTACCCTTGAGGATATAAAGGCATAAATCCAATAAGATTATATGCAATTATGAATTTGAGGAAAGATTAGGCTAAAATTAAGATATGGCATAAGTGGATTGCAAAAATAAGGAAAATGGAGGATAAAAGGCAAATTAAACTTAAGCAAAATGGGTTTGACTTGTGAGCATGGCCTTAATAACTTAAGTGAGTTTTAAGACAAATTTGGTCTCATTTTGGAGACCAAACCGTAGAAGAAGAGGAGGAAAGAAGAGGAAGAGAAGAAGAAGAAGAAGAGAGGTGGAAGCCCGAAGATAAAAAAGGTATGGAACTTTGGATTTTTACTTGTTTATGTGAGATTCTTGTATGAATTCCATGTCTGATTTAGTGGTAGAAAGCGGTATAAAATTAACTGAGCATGAGTGCGTAGCCCCAATGTGCTCGTGTACTTAGCGTGCGAGATATCGATCCACAGGGAAGGCAATTATTCTGAAGTGCTTTTGAATGATATACGAAGAATGACTTTAAAGGAGTTTCAATTATATAAACCTTAAGCTGTTGATTTAATTAAAGTGTTGTTTAAAGCCTAGGGTTATATCCCACATCCCGTTAATGTGGTTGTTTTTTACAAGGGCCCATTATTCGCCACATTTATAATCCACCTATGTTGATGATATGCCCTCAAAAGTGCCTCTCTCTCCAGAACATCTTTCTCTGTAACAGAATGTGAAATATATCTATCTATACAGCTAGACATTGAAATATTAGCTCATTACCACTGATACCACATGCCGGTCAACTATCTCTATTAGTAAGATCGTAGAAAGGTACCTTTCTACCAGATCCACGAATACCTGCTCTCTACGAGATCTGGATCTTCGGTCTTGTGCTGCTAATCTTGGCCCCGAACATTATCATATAATTTGCTACGGTATAGAGTAGATTGATGATTTCATAAAACGATTGGATAACGCTAAAAGTCAATCCTTAACCACTTTAACTGTTATGACCAGGGGTTTGATCATACAACCTGAAAAGATCTAGAACATAATGGAAGAAAAGATGAAAGCGTTAATAATGAAAACATTGTTCTGAATCCAAAATATCACGAATGAAAGCGTTACAATTCGGGACACTTCCTCGAAATTAGTGTCACTGCGCTCTCGAAGCGTGCATACGTTCGTGCGCTTCCGATCTCCACGATTCCCGAACCACTAATGTGCTTTTAATGATGAAGCTGATTTTACGTCTTGTGTCGCGCGGCAGCGTGGTGACGTCTAATGACGTGGTGGCGATGCGGCGTGGCGACATTCTGGCGATAGGGCGTCAGCGGCGTGGCAGACACTTCATCGCTTTGTTCCCATTTGCTCGAATGCGCTTCGTTCTTTTACTCTTTTCACCCCGTCTCTGCATTCTAAAGACATCAATTCGGTATTAGTCGCAAAAAACTATAAAATTACTCACAAAATAAACAAGAAAATGTATCTTGTGAGCACCAATATGAGTGTTTTAGGCATTCATCACACCCCCGAACTTGGTTTGCCTTGTCCTCAGTGACGAATCATGAGGACACACACAGGCACATACCGCCTGCCCAAGACGGTGGTGCACATCTTTGCAAAAGTAGGGGATCAAGTGGAGCGGCTTCGCGCCACTCTTGTTTTTCTCAATGTTCGGTAAAGGCATCTGGATATTTAACTTTCGGTAAATTCGATTGAGATAGGTGGTAGCTGGTACCATCAAATCCCATGAACCAGGTATTAGCCTTTCCAAAATCCTTGTGCTTATAATGAGTAACTCGGTATATGCCTAGGTTAGATACTGAGCTTAAGCTGACCCACACAATGGGAAGAAAGCGAACTGAGCGAGGATGAGAGCGCTTGTTGTTGCCCTCATGCTTAGAAATTTCTCGTGCAAACAAAATGGAAGAGGCACAGTGCCCGAGAAGTTTTGGCCAGGAGTGTTCTGTAAACGGGGGGATCCATTGGTGACTCCCACCAGGTTGATTTAGGCACCAGGCATTCAATTCCTTCAAACTTCACCTGAGACACTCGATGACTCGGCCCTAGGTTGCGTGGAATGAGTCCAACTCTTCTGTCCCATGCTGCTGGCGGTGAAGTCGATGACTCCTAGGCCGGTTGGCTCAGGCATTAGGCTTGATAGGCTCAGGCGTACGGGATTAGGATGGATGATCCAGCTTATTCACATGCATATACTATTTTGTCATATTCTTTTTCTTTTCTCTTTTCTATTGTTTTTGTATTTTCTCTTTTGGTTTGGGGCTCGATGGCAATCCTCTTTCGATGTTGGAAGGTGTCCCGTCACTCGGAATGGTTGAATCTCCACTAGGTTGATCGAACTTTGAAGTAGTTGGTTCGCTTATGCATACTGCGAAAGTCACTGAGTGTGTAGATCGATAAGTTTTGGCCCCGGTTTCTTGACTGGGATTGATTCACTAGCCTTTTCAACTAACAATCTCTAATTCTAGAGGCATGTAGATGCATGCATTTGAGCAGGTTGATAACGTGAACTCGATCAAAATTAGTCCTCATTCAACATGTAGCTATGAAATGTGTCTGATTACTACATGCAAATGTCTCTAAATGTAATCAAACAACTAACCCATGACTCATGAACATGAAAGCGATGTAAAATAAACTAAAACAAAACACATTAATATACGAAACCTACAATAAAATCGACCTCTTAAAAACGAAAACATAATAAACAAAACCGCAAAACATAATACAATCATCACACCCCTCCCTATAACTTGCCCTTTACATCAGACCAAGTATATCTTGGATAATGGCAAAGTTAAGCGGCTGTGCTGGCCAGTCACCTCACACATTCGACGACCGGGATAAGGCGAAGAGTGATGAAAATGGTACAAAACCTTGGGAATGTAGGCCCCGAAATGCTTGGCCTTGAAATTAACCCAGCATAGCGCACTATTGATCCTCCTCGCCCCGTCCTTTGGTGTCATGGATGACCTCACTGGTAGTTAGGATGCTCAGCGGAGCGATCAAAGATCCGGTGGGACATGCTCTGAAACCGTAGAAACTATTGATCGACTCATGGCCCGAAGTCGACCAATGCACCTCTGCACCCTAACCTTTTGAGGACATGACGGGTGGCGTGGGGTCGACCTTCGCTCATGTCGTAGAAACAGGACGAGGGGTTGGCGCAAGCACGCCACCTGCGCATGGTGTCTTGGAAGAAATCGTCGAATTGTTAAAACCCTTCTCCCTTAATGAATGACGGTTTTACTGATTACTGGCTTGCTCAGTGGCCTCACATTCTGCCCAGCGAGGCATCGAATGTGGGAGTCGGGTCCTCATTGGTAGGCTCGCAGCGAATAACTCGCCTCTTGCCATTTATCTTGACCTAAGCGATAAAAATTCGAACACTGTGCACCACAACCGACAACTAATAACTACTAAGGACTCAAAACACACAAATGAGACTCAGAAACCAATGGAACTAACCCCGAATGAGGACTCTTTGCTGCCCAAAACTAGAATCTGTCGCAAAAAGCAACAAGCCCGAACCCTGAACTCGTGCCCAACGCTGAATCAATTTGATGGTAGGAGATGCCCTTATGACCCCGGCGCGATGAGGGTGACTACGGTAAGTGCGTGGCGATGAAGGTGGTCTCAGGCCGGTGTGATGAGAGCTCCAATAGTCGGTGAAGGCGGGATGCGGGGGCTCTAGGGTTTGGTGATGAAAGTCGTACGGTGAATGTGGAAAGTAGACCATTCTTGGGATTTGCAAAGCGAGTCGCGCGTCGCGCGTGGACCAGCGTCAGCGGCGTGGCGAGGTGGCTGCAAATGGCGTCGCGACGTGCGGGATGATCGCGGACGTGTGAGTTAATGAGCAAATGCGTAGCGGCGTGAGAAATCCGCGTCGCGGCGTGGCGGAAGGCTTCATAAATTGGCGATCGCGGCGGTAGGGGAATACCGATCGCGGCGTGGCCGAACGAGTCGCCAAAATGGCGTCGCGGCGTGAAATCTCACGTCGGCGTGGCTGAACTTAATGGCGTGACGTGAAATCTCGCGATCGCGGCGTGGCGAGAAACTTTCCGAAAATGTGCGTGAAATCTCCGCGTCGCTTGGCATTGGCGAACGTCTCCGAAGATAATTGCCTATGCGAAGCCTCGATTTTTAGAAGACTCCACTTGAAAACTGCGGACTTCGTTACTCTGCTGACTACCGTGCCTACACCTCAGTCTCACGAAATTAAACCCTTTGGCGAAACATGATCATGGATCTGTTTAAAATTCAAAAATTTACGAAAACAACAACGTGGGCGTAAACTTAAAAGCAAAGTTTTAGAAACTTGGGTTGCCTCCCGAAGCTATGTTTAATGTCGTTCTTTCAATGACCACAGATCTCAGTCTGCAGAGACACTTAGGATCAGCAGGGAAATGCTTATACTCATCCTTATAGTGCTCACACCTGATGCTCAAGGTGGATGAAATGTCTCTACATTGTGCCTTGCCTTCTCGGTGTCTTTGCCGTGCGATAGCGGTTTATCACGAAATTTTCTATCTCCTTTCACAATCTCTTGTATCTTGAAGTTCTGAGATATCTTCGTTTGGATCGTCGTGTGTAAAGGGCCGTGGTGGAGGAAAACATGAAAGTAGTCTAGTCTCAGCCCGGACTCTGGTTTGCGAGTTCACCTTCTTTTGTAATTGGGGCTTTCCTGTGGCCGGGAAGGTCTGCAGTATGATGGGGGCCAAGGTGCGTCTTCTTCCCATGTCGAGGAATGACAAAGTCTCTTTAGCAAGGACAATTTACCAACTTTACGAGTACATTTTTCGGCTATACCTGCGGGGTGTGATGGGGACTGTCCATGAAGTTGTGGGCGGTGTAGTGTTGGTTCTCCCGGCTTTGCCTTTTAAACATCGGCCAGTGACATCGAGTTTATCTTTGGCTCCCCCATGAGTCACCCATGACTTTCGGATGCGGTTCCCTAGAGACGGTATAGCCAAATTTACCGGATCTCCCGAAGTTTCGAAGCTTCTTCTGAATGTACTTTGCATTCCTGATTCGGCGTAGTCCATACTCTTTTAATTTCTTCTTACTTACGAGATTTTCTTAAATTTCACATAACTTGGCATATTCTCTAATCTTCCAAAAATGGTATGTTAATATGTAGTTTCTTGAAGTCTTCGAAACTTTCGCAACTACTTCTCCAAGCTTCCTTTCTTGACCTTTGAGGATCTGCGATTGGTATAGCCAGGTTCATCTGACTTACTGTTCGTTGTTCCTTCCCACGACTTTATTATTATCTTTGTGCATTTATCGTATCTTGGGTTGCTCTATTGCATGGTCCCTTTGGATCTTTGGTCTTGCTCCTTAATTTCCAATTCTCTTGGCAGTGGCGGCTTTGGGATTTCAACTCTCCCTCCTTAGAGTGATAGCCTGCCGATGCTCTTTTCCTTCTCCTCAAGGTTTACCTCGAATTGCTTGGTAATGATCGGCGCTTCTCTGTAGCAGTTGGCCATTTGCCCCATTTGAACCTCGAACTTCTATTGTCTTTTTAGCAGTTGTTCGGCCAGGTTTGCTTGTTCTTTGCATGTTGTAGTCGTTCGCGAGCGAATGCGAAGTGCTTATCGTGCTAGACTTGTCTAAATCCGGCACCACCGAGGGGTGGTTCATTAGCTTCCGGTTCGATTCTCGTATTATTACGGTTATTACGCCATCCATACCCATGATTATTTAGTGATTAAAGTTCGATTGTTAGGCGCGCGTACGATTACGGTCTGGTAGGCACATTGCCCCATGCATCGCTAACAGCGTGATTGATTCTGAATTAAACCTCGACACGTGCTGGGTTTGTTCTCGTAGTGTTTAACTGGCCCGACGATATAACGTTGTTATCGCATCCTCGAGTTCACACAAACTCTCGTGGTGATCTGGCCCATGGCATCTTTGTTCCTACTGTTGTTGTTTGATCGGTGAGGCCACATGATTACCGGATTGTTGGGGGCTTCGTATGCATTGCCTGGCGGTGTTCTGGTGTAGTAGCCTTCTCTAGGCCCACTTGATTAGTGTTGGTACGCGTATCTTTAATATCTCATACGGCAGTGCGTGGTTTTCTTATTATTGATCTCGGTGAGGCATACATCATTGTTAGTTTGTATTTCTCGGACCATTGTAAAAGGTGTGGACTTGCATCCATCCCCGGTTAGTCGATGGTGAGACACTTAGCAATAATTCATGGAACACAGCTCGGTAGCCACGCGGAGTTCTCCCCTGTATTAATGCGACGTGATCTGCTTGCACCGGAACATTTTGCAATCCCGAAGGTGGAAAGAACTTGGTGAGCTTTGTACCAATTAGTTCCGTGTATCAGATCACGGTGGTGGCGGTTATGATGTTTGGCTCGCCGGTGAGTGAGGAATAACGCGATCTTAGGGCTTCTTCGGTGGCCGGGTTGTATTGATGGTGTCGCGAGCTTGAGGAAGTTAGTCAAATACCATGTTCGGGTTCTCAGTAGGTGTCGTGCGACGATATGTTCTGAAGCATTTGTCTTGTGTATGATTCAAATTGTTGCTGTGAATTGGCGGTAGGTCGATCATTGTCCCGAACAAGCGTTGATGAAACAGAACTAATAATAATAATACGGATCGTCCATTTGTATGAATAACTGGCGCTTGATTTCTAATGATTCGAGCTCTGCTGCTGATTCGGTTTGTTCCGCACCGAAAATCTTGTTCTTCAGTGTTTTCCATGACTATTGGAGTTCTACTCTATTCTGTTCTCTGTTCTCGGCGCGAAGCCGTGCGAAGTCTTTACGGCTCGGATCTAAGTGTTGATTAATTCGGTTTCTTTGTCGCATGTACTCACACAAACACATACATGATAACACGACTAACAAAGCATTACGGTACTTGTAAAAATAACAAAAATAAAGAAAAATTCGAGGAATATTATACGCCATGTATATACCATATCAAATTAAACCTTTGTGACGGCGCCACTGAAAACAGCAATGCGGGTATATAAGAATTAATGCCTAAGTGCGCAAGTACCTGCGTAGCCCCAGTAATATAGTGTACTTAGCGTGAGATATCGATCCCACGGGGAAGGCAAATTGCTCTGAAGTGCTTTTCGAGACAATATACGAAGAATGACTTTAAAGGGAGTTCAATTATATAAAACTAACCCAGCTGTTGTTTTAATTAAAGTGTTGTTTAAAACTTTAGGGTTATATCTCCCCCTGTCACGTTCAATGGATTGTTTCTAAAAGAGATTGTTATTCAATACATTTATAATCCCTTTCATGTTAAATTGATCTTGCCTACGAGATATCTCTCTCGAGGTATATCAGCTATCCTAGAATAGAATGGTATATCTCTATCATTCGGTGTCGAAATGCTTAAATGTTCTACCACAGATACCACCTTCGGTCAGGAATATCTCTCTGTTCAGTAGAATCGGCGAGAAAACACTCTGCAGTGATCCATGAATGCCCTCATCTCTGAATCCTCGGATCTCCAGTGCGGCTATGCTAATGCTGGCCAAACATTATCATATAATTTAACTCTGGTATCGTATGATTATTCGACTAGTTATAAGATTGAATAACATAAAAGGTCGATCCTTAATCCATATCGTGCGGGGTTTGATGTGGCTCCCCTAGAAAAGATCTAGAACATAATGGAGAGAAAAGATAAAGCAATTTTAACATGTGAAAGCATTGTTCTGAATCCCAGAAAATATACAAAAAAATGCGTTACAGACTAGAACTTCATAGAAATCGTGTCACTCGCTCCGAAACGTGCTACGTTGCGTCGCGGCTTCACGTCTCCACGATTCCCGAACCTGTCTGCTTTTAATGATGGGGAAGCGGATTTTGTATTTGAAGCGTCGCGGCGTGATGGCGTCGCTTGACGATGAAATGACGCGTCGCGGCGTGGTAAGCGATCGCGACGTGGGCGTCATGACGTGCGCCGTCCTCCTTGGCAGTCGGGGCGGTATGGCATCGTGAGCGCCTATGGCTTTGTTCCCATTTGCTCCGAATCGCTTCTCGTTCGCGCTCTTTTCACCCCGATGCTCTGCATTCACAAAGACATCAATTTCAGTATTCTGTCGTAAAACTATGAATTACTCACAAAATAAACAAGAAAATGTATAGCGAGCACAATAGGTGTTTTAGGCACTGTCACGATTACATGATTAAGCACTTTGAGCCACAAGGTTTGATAAAGTTCATCCCAACATGGGTTTCTTGTTGGCATTTGATTTTTTTCTTCTGAGGTTTGATAGGATTTCATCTAACCCAAAAATTTATTGAGAGTAAGGTGTATAAAACTGAATGTCTGAGAAAAACATGGAATCCTTCTTTGAGGTTGGATTCATATAGTTTTTAATTAAAGTAACAAAGGGTTGGGTTAGGCAAAAGCCTAAATTCTTGTATTTGGTATGTGTATGGGTTATGACCATATTGAGTTGTTTTACAGGAGAAAAATCATGAAGGTTTGATAGAAAGATATGTATTGAATGATAATTGAGTAGAAAATAGATTATAAGATGAATTTGGAGTGGTCTTAGCGTGTTTATGGAGTATTAGGGTTGATTTGGGTATCAGCGTATGGAAAAATGGGGAGAAAAACACACATTGGGCATTTTTGGTGACATGCCGAGTACACATGAACTGTCACCAATTATGGAAGGTGCTTTCAGAGCTTGAACTTTGTCTCTGTGGAATGGGACTATCTGGGCACACCATGCTTTGTTTTGACCAGTTTTGTATTTAGCCATAACTTGCTCTGTTCTTATCCTGATTTGAGGTGATTAAGTGGCTAATTAAACTAGACTTTAAGGAGAACCAAACATCCAGAAATAGTGCCTTCAAATTCTGATTCTATATGCCCAAAAATTCAACGATCAAAGTGGGACCATGTTCAGAAGCCAAATTTAAGTTCTGTTTTTTGAACCTTATAGTAGTCAGGGTTATTAGGACATAACTCGAGTTTGATTGCTCGATTTGGGTGATTCCAATTGAAGAACCCTTAGCACCTTAGCTTTAAATTATTACAAAGAACAAGCGTGTATAAATATCCTCTCAGGTCAAGAGGCCTGCTGGAAAATATAATTCAATTACAAACTATCTAAGTGTAATATCAGGTAAGATTGACTGGTTAGCTTTGAAAATGCCATAACTTTAGTTTGGATGATCCGATTGGAATAGTTCAATTTTCTAAATAGTAAAAAGTAGACTCATGGAGAATAAGAATACATGAATGAGGTATGATTTCATAGACATCATGCTTTTACAAGTATATAAAGTGTAAATGTGTAATAGAGCATGAAAGCAAAGGAAAATATAGAAAATGCGGTATGTATAAATGTGTTCATGAAACATAGATATGATATATGGAAAAATGAAAGCAAAGATTTAAACATGAATACATGATAAGGCAATATAAGTCACATGAACACATAATGTGGTTAAATTATATATGATTATTATCATATATAACCAGAAAAAGGATAACAAATGATAGGAAATATGTAAATGATATGAAGACAGAATGTGATTATGATCAATTATGAGTTCTATTTGTGAAATATATATATATATATATTCCATATATATATATATATATATATATATATATATATATATATCGATTTAATTATTGTTATTCGAAAATGTTTGTCATACATAAGTAAATCTGAAGGCAAAATCTTGATCATGATGAGTTATGAATCTTATTTGTGAAATATATATAAAAATATATATATAAGTATATATATATATATATATATACTATATATATATATATATATATATATATATATATATATATATATATATATATATATATATATATATATATATATATTGATTTGAATTAATTGTTATTCGAAATGTCTTTTGTCCTACGTATGCATGTGTGCATGTATTTGAACTATAGCGAAATTACTTTGCATATAAGAAAATGTAATTGATTTTGAAATGTATCATTGAATATTAACCGGCAGCGAGATTCACCCAACTGAATTCGTCATGAAGGTAATTACTAATATTGAATGTGAAATCCACATTTTTATTGAATGACCAACATGTGGGATTCACTGACTGAACTAATCCTAGCCTGAAAGTATATATACAGTAATTGCTATAAATAGCCAAGAGTATCACATTACTCTTGAATGACAAACATAACGAGATTCCCCAGTGAATCTCTATTGAGTGTCGATTTCTATAGCTCATATGTGAGATGGCGTAATAATTGAATCACGAAATCAACAGGTGCTTCCTCCCGGATGATAAACGGAATGAGTTCCGAGTGAATCAGCCAGTGATAATATCGATTCTATAACACGTATGTGTGAAGGTAATGTTGAATGCGAGAAATCACATTTGCTCTTGAATGACAACGGAATGAGTTTAAATTAGTCATTAGTGAATGTCGATTTCTATAGCCATATGTGAGAAGGTAATAATTGAATGCGAATCCATTGCTCTTGAATGACAAACATGTGGGGATTCCCCAGTGAATGCGTAAATTGAGATATCATTCTATAGCCATATGTGAGATGGTAATAATTGAGTGTGAAATCACATTGCTCACGAATGACAAAATAGGACATGATTCCCCAGTAAGATGTCATGAATGTGGAAAACATAAGCTAATATTGAAATCACAAACGAGAAAGTGAAAATGGCAATTGAAAGTATGTTTGTTTAAATATCTTTTGTTACACGGATATAATAAAAGCATTATTTGTAAATAGCATTTTGTTAAATAACCAGATATTATGGTCTTTTAATTTGTAAGTGTTCTGTTTATGGGATTGCGAAAAGTGCTTCGCGTAATTAAAAGTCTAAATGGAATAACACGAACAAATGTTTGAAATGGTACTTGAAAATGTCTCGAAGTAATAGGGCTCGGCTTGGATCCGCCCAGTGCAGGTCAGTGAGGATTCGGGTCGCGACACTTTAGAAAATAAAAATTTTAATAAATCAAACAATGTTTTTGATTGAAAATGTCGATGCTTAGGGCTCGACTTGGATCGCAATGGATCGTGAGGATTCGGGTGTTGCGACACTTTGTAATTTTAATAAGATAACTAAAAGAATTAAACGGGCATCGGATCATGATATCTTCTAAAGGATGCGATTAATGAGCCCCGGCCGGGATAATAATATGGAGTCTAATATATTATTAGTGTTGATTTGACCACTGTATGAATTTGATAGGACTTGATGCATTAGTTTACCATTATAGATGTATAAGTTTGTTTGAATATGATCTAACATACCATACATGTAGAAGATATGAATTGAAACTTGTAAAGACAATACCTTCGATAGCTTGAACAAGATAATGATATGGAATCTTAGAGGATAAAATCTACATGTATAACATGATATGGGTTAAGTGTATAAGAATCGGCTTTGTTATATGTAAGGAAAGAAAATGGCAAAAAAGATAGTGACGGCGATTGTTGTTTATTAATTAGTTCTTTGTCTGTATCATTCCCCACTAATCAGCTTATCATGGGTGTTCAATCAGGTGTAAGTCTTGAAGAGGGAGATGAGAGGGACGGGACGTTCCACACCGGCGATGCAGACGTCAGGAGATAGGTGCTCACAGCCAGCGATTCGCGACCTTTGATGTTTGTATTAGATATGTACATGTATAGAGTATTTGGCATAAGTAATTGGGACTTAGCATATGTGTACTGATTTTTAATGGATACTACTCAGGTGTTGATTCCCTTTCTTATATAATAATTTTTTGTTATTACAAAAATTGTTATATACCTATAGGTATAAGTTAAGCTCTGAAAAAAAAAAAAAGCGGTAAGGAGTCCGGATATGGTTTTGCACCCCTGAAACCGGTTCGGATCCATGTCAGGTCGGATAGGAATTGGGGTGTCCTGAGGCAGCTTTACATTTGGTAGCGTTTTGAGAAAGAAAGCGACATGTGTTTAATTATATGTCTTTATAAAACATGTAAATATTACGATTGAAACATGTTTGTATAAAAGTCTGAATTGCTCTTGTGACTAACCTTAATAACCATGGTTATATTTTGACTGAATATAACATGGATCATATGACCCAGCTTTGTGGCCATTTGTACATATGTTTAAGTCTTGAGTAGAGACTTTACTTATTTTGTGGCATTGAGACATAAATGGTTGTACTATTCCATGAAGTTGTGGGTTGTCCATGGACCCCAGATGTTTGGGCGTCCTGCGCCATTGGCTTAGTTGCTGAAACTGCTTTGGCGTAGTGAGACAGTCGAAGCAATCTGACGATGTCTCTTCATTCCTAAGCCGGTATCACGCGCGAATCGTTACATCTTGTTACCAGATATGACAGATCGAAGCGTTGGAACTCACGGGATCACCTCTCTGAATCAGTGTTCGTGGGGAACCATGGCTCATCCTATGCAAAGACTACCAATACGTGTGGATGGCCCGATAACCGTCACCGATGCGACTGCCGGTCATGATGGACGTATCTAGTGTCACGCACAGGCCTCGATCACCACCTTTCGATGGGATGGCGCCTTCTAAACTCCTATGGTGCTCACGAAATTGTCCCACAGTTTGACCTTCCCGCTACTCTCGAGCTTTCACTAACGGTGCTCCTCGTGACTTAGGCGGGTGCATATTTTTACATTTGCCTTACCGGGATGGTAATGCAAAGTGAAATCATAGTCCTCTCTGATACTCCATCCATCTGCGTTGCCTCGTATTTGAGGTCATTTGTGTGAATATACTTCAGACTCTTGTAAGTGCGAAAATACCTCGAACTACTCACCATCTGAGTAGTGGTATTTAAATCAGGAAGACAGCCAAGCCTGACTCCGGATCATGTGTAGGAGTAATTACTCATGATTCTTTAACTTCTCTTTGAAACCATAGCTACAACCCTCCTCGGTACGTGGGCCGCATCCCGAGTCCAGTCTTACTATGACATCCAGCTTTGCAGTGTACCTCACATCCTTATTCGGGACTATCATAATAAGAGTTGTGGTAAGCCTCCTTTTCAATTCCTGGAATGCCTTGTAGCTGTCTCAGTGATCCGATTGGTGAGTGAACAAGATCCAGGATGCTCGGATACCCTAAGCGCAGAGTGTTCTTCGGCACCTTATTATTGGCGAAGTGTCATATATAAATTTTTTTTTATAAACTTATAAACTTTAAACCTGTTCATTCATATAATGTGGCTTAATTTGCTTCTTATATTACCTTGCGTAATTCTCATCTGCCCACAAGCCTATATATGGAAGTGTTCAACATTTAACAATATTTACATTGTTTATAAGGAAACCGACAAATTACATATAAATATACAAGGTCTTCCGGTGGGCACACAGTGTCGTGGCACATTTGCTATGTGGGTGTCACGTCCTCTAGTTTTCTCTTGGCGTTCTGGATGTGACATTTGACCTTCAATTTAACAGTGGTAATTAATACATATAGATGACCTCTACTAAGGTCACCACACTTCTATACAAATGCATATACTTATGACACATATAACAACTACATATACTTATCATTTCTCATTTATATACTTTTTCACAACATGTTTCATTTCTTATCATATTTCATATACTTTTCATGTCATCTTGTACTTTACTTCTTGTTCTTATAATTGTATACTATTATCGCATGCTTGATTATACTTCTCATATCATGTCATATATTCTTACATTTCATTTGCATATACTTGTCATTTCTTTTTATGTTTAATGCAAATACCTTAGAAACGGATCTGAAATAAACGTATGTAGGAAAGGTACTATCCTTGTGTCTGAGATAGTGATCTCTATCTGTATCTAACATACCCAGAAGGTATCATCCTTTGTCTGAGAACTGATGACCTATGTCGTAATATGTAGACTAAAGCAGGGGTGTATATGCGAGAAAGGTATCTGTCATTGTCTGAGACGATATTCTCTGTAATATGTGACCCAAAGCGGAAATAAATATATGCAGAAGGTATCATCAACATGCAGAGCGATGACTGTAACTGCCGTATGAGTCCAAACGGGATCTATATACATCCTGATGGCTTCTGGGGCCTCGATATGCAGCCAAATTGTATCTTATGACAAGCTGTGTCCCTTTATAGAAGTGGCATCTATCCCTCTGCTCAGGGTTCTAGCGAATTGATCCATGTGTATTTTTATGTTCAATACATATCTCATATTCCGGAATAATTATGGTCGTCAAATTGTCATATGCGATATATCTGATCGTTTATTCGTATCTTCCATTTTCATATCTCATTACTCTGCGTGAATCAGCTATGATTACCATGTATCTTGCAATGTTTTTCGTTATTGGTTCTAATATGGGTTCCGCACCCCATCATGCTATATGGCTAGTTCTTAACTTCGATGGGTTTTCCATAGGTCGAACACCTGACGAGTTCGGACGAAGAGTTATGATGATCAGTTAGATCATACATGGCCCAGCAGTCTGCGGGCGGCTGGAAAAATCTAGATTTCGACGGGGTTATATTCACCTCTTGTCCTCCGGGCATATGGTACGGAATCTTGATTCCCGATAGAACTTAATAGAGTCGAAACATCGAACGAGTGTTGAAAGTTATGACCTTAGTTGGAGTCTGAGTCTTGTCTTGGGCGACCCCTCTCTCTGGCCCAGCGGACATGACCTAGGAAGCTGACCTTGACTGGCGACTAACGACTGTGGCTGCATTGGCCGGTACATGCTGATTAGCGGTATCGGATATAACGATCTGCAGAGTTGAATTAGAAATTAGCCTAACATCAATTTCTTGTGTAGTTACAAATTTACCAGAAGGACTCCATATGAATCCCTGCTTTCTTGCAAACCAATTCTAAGGTCGGATAATCGTATGATCAAAAATGGGATATTTTCTTGGTTAAAAATTACCAACTAGATCCTTCCCCAGAAACACATATATAGGTCTTAGAGTCTTTACAACAACTCAACCACTAACAAAGAAATAAGTTTGGGAGTTCCAAGCCTTATCTACACAAAATAGAGGTTCCAAAGCCATGTATCATGCTTTCTATGCACAGAATCCATACCATAATCATACAAAACACTAGACTTCCATACTAGAATCCATACCTGTGATCTTCTTTTTCCCTTCCTTCTTTCTTCTCTTCTCTTCTTAACCTCTCTTATACATTTTTCTTTCTCTCTTTCTCAGGAGCCAAAATAGAAGTTTATTTTGGTCTTATCCTTATTTGATCTTATCCCCTTTTTATTTTAACTACTTTCCTTTATTTCACCTTTTCTCTCTTTTGGAGCATCATGACCATCAGACCAAGGAGAAACTTCCCTCTATCTTTCCTTGAGAGCCACTTGTCTCTTCCCAATTTTCTTCTTATTTCACTTATTTGATTTTTAATATCTTTCTTTTATTACTCTTTGGTCCCCTCGATTTCATTTTTTATTCATAGATTCAATTTATCAGAATCTACTTTGGCATATGAACTTATTACATTGATATACTGGGTCCACGAATTATTAATTATTAATTTACCTTAACTTATATTAATTGAGTTTTTGATTATTTTATTTTTTATCTTTATTTATTAAATAAAATGTTACCACTTTTGTATACCTACTAAACATGTTATAAAGCGTACAAGGTGCATAATTTGAAGTGTTACAACTCTCCTCCTTAAAAAGAATTTCGTCTCGAAATTCATACATAATTGAAAGGATTCTGCGGATGTATACTCTCATAGTTGCTTTTGGCTCCCAAATGCTTCTTCTCTACCATGGTGTTGTGAACACTTTCACTACTTGGTATTTATTTGTTTATATTGTTTCGCGTCTCGTAGAAAATAGCCTTTGGCTCCTCATCATATAAGAAAAACCCTCATGTACTGTCATCTCTTGCATCTGGTAGTATGCGGCTCGTGAAGCGATATCTACGAAACATGACACATAAACATCGTGTAATTTGGCCAACTCAGGAGGGTGTCCCTGATAAACCCACACAGGGCAATCGTTCGAGGAATCTCATATGGCCCTATAAACCTTGGACTCAGCTGCCTTCGTGTAGTAAATTTTCTCCCGGTGATACCTTTAAGAAGACCTTGTCTCCAGCCATATTCAATATCTCTTCTTTGGAATCAACATATGACTTTTATCGATCTGTGACCTTTAACCTTTAGAATAGCACACTTTTTCTTAGTATCTTTTCACCTATGTTTAGGTCAAATCTTATGTCCCATTTAACTCCATCCAAACACAGGAGTTCTACATTTTAGGCCATCTGAAAGCCTCGTATGGTGCCATATGTCCTTATTTGAAAACTATTGTTTATAGGCAAATTCCATCAATGAATATACCTATCGACTTCAGAAATTCCGCGTACAGCCTCGAAGAATATCTTCAAGCACTTGAATCAACCTTTGGTATCCATAGCTGCCGGATGATATTTATCTTGAAATTGACCCCTCATACCTAAGATTCGATTGTAGTTCCTTCTAGAATCACCGAGGTAAATCATGGATCTATCGAAATGCTAATGAATAGCGATACACCCATGTAATGTTGTAATATCCTGCACATATAACTCAGCTAGTGATTATAGAATAGTCCATCTTTGGCCGGTATAAAATGGTAGACTTTGTGAGCTTATCAGCAATCACCCAGACTTACTGTAGTCTATGCTTGTTTGTGTGAGGGAAGACACAAAATTCATAGTATGTTCTCCACTTCATTGAGAATTGGAAGGGGATTCAACGAACCTGTTGGAACTTGGTGTTCGGCTTTGACTTGCTAACACGTCTGAGCAGACAGATATTTCTGTCATCTCTTTTCATTCATTTCCACCAATAATGCTGTTTTAAATCCTGATACATTTTATTACCTCCAGGATGCATGGTAAATACCATATTATGAGCCTCAAAAAGAAACTTTTCCTTTAGCTCTTTATCATCTGGCACACATAATATGTTAAAATCTGAAACTTCGACTTCTTTCTAGGCGGTCTTGTCTACCATCTCTAACCATTTGCAACTTGTAGCTCTTCATCGTTTTAAGGCATCTACAATCATTTCTTTAAAGAAGGCTGTGCTTTTAATTGAGCTAATATAAGCTCCATCATGCTTAATCTCATTCACTGTATATTGAAGTGACATTCTTGTCTTTGACTTAAAGCATCGGCTACTACATTAGCCTTTAGGGGTGGTAGTCTATGATGCAATCATAATCCTTGAATAACTCTAACTACCTTCGTTGTCTCAAATTTAACTCTTTAGTTAACAAATTACTTGAGACTCTTATGATTGGTGTAAATTCGCTTACGTATAAGTAGTGTGCCATTATTTTCAAAACAAACTTCTGACGACTCTAGGTCATGAGTGGGATGGCATTTTGTTCATATTAATATTTCTTTTTGGATGCATAAGCCGCTCTTTCCCATCTTGCATTAACACACATCCCTATTGATGCTTTGATGCATCTTCATCTACGAATACTCTTTTCAGAAGTGAGTTCTTGTCCCGTCTTGATTAGCCCCGACCCGACATTCCTTTATTTGTTCAAACTATTATGACATTTGTCGTCCTCGAACTTTATTTCCTTTCTGAATAACTTGGTGACGAGAAAGCTATGATGAAAAGCCTGCCGTCTTCTATAATAGCACGCTAGGCGAAACTTCTCACTGTGATTTACATTTTGAGGCGGTTTCTCAAATTTAGCACCGATCTGAAGTCGGCTCTTATACCCTCGGCGGCCACAATATGGCCTAGGAATGAAACTTCCTTTAGCGAAATCCCTTTATTGAGCTTATATAGCTTCTTTTCTCTTGCTGATATGCGGGACTATTTTCGGATGTTGTTCATGTTCTGTACATCCTTAGAATACACTGGTGTCTATGATAAAGACATACAAAGCGATCACATAAGGTCAGGAACCTTTATTCATTAAATGCAGATCTTCATGATTCACATTGATAATGAATGGCATTACAAAACATATCAATGCCTCGGGTTCATCACGATCTTAACTATCCCCACTTCCTTACTCGACGTAATATCGGTCCTTGGTGATCTTGAAAAGAACAGCTCCTTTCAGCGATCAAAAATATCTTGATTCGGCAGTGGGTGCCAACTTCTTTGTCACCCTTATTAATACGCGATAATGTGCACATCCATTAGAGTCACGATCTTTCTTTTCACAAATAAAGCAGTGCACCAGGGGAACCTGCTGGGTGATCAAATCTATCCAAAATCTTGTAATTGACTCTTTAACTCCGGCTCATTGGAGCCATCACCATGTCTGGTCTTTGTTTAGACACTTAGGGATTGTTCTGGTACAATTTCTGTAGCTAAGTCCTATCATAAGTGGAATACCTAGTAACTCTTCGAGGATGCATGGAAATTCTACAGCTATTGGAATCTTTCTACATCCAGCTTGACCTCTCACGGGTCGAATATCACAGCCAAAAATGTCTCATATCCTTTTCTTACCCGTCTCTACTTTGCATAAGGCGAGATCCACGATGGACATTACACGCCAGGCGATGCCTTGTGTATCGCTTGTGCGGTCAGCATCTCGGCCTTCTTTGTCTTTTGACCCGCAATCAAGCGATAGCTCTGATTGTTTAGACATTGATCCATTCGATCAAGTCGACTCTTGGAATGTTAAGGTTATCAAATCAAAGATAAAATCCTCTTGCTTGAATAACAATGGGGCAAAGCGAATTTCTATATCATTATTCACCTTGCCACCTTTTGACGGTTGATCACATACATGTATGCTAATTTCTCCACGTATTGTACTTTGTCAAATATGCTCCCTTTTTATGAATGAGTAGATCGAGGATGGTGATGCATGCATTTCAATATCAAAGAAAAATATCTGGGTTATAACCTCGGGAGCATCTGAATCCTCTGACTCTCATAGCATATGCTCGTGCTGTGATCTTTATATAGGATAAGGCGATCCCTTGTCTCGACCTTGCCTCTAGTCCTCTATGTTGGCTGGCCCCCCCAGACCTCCACACCATCTCGAGTCGCGGTGGTCTTTTGTGGAGCCTCCTCTTTGTTACACTAGGATTCATTGTCCCTTGACTCATTGGACAATTTTCCATAAAATGTTCGAGTGCTTCCCACATCGAAACCTCTTGTCAGCAATCTACAAACTCCCAAATGCCTACTGTAAATAAGGGCATTCTAAAATTCTATATCCATTGAGTACCTACCTATACTAGGTGCTACATTGGACCCTTGTCACGTAGTAGCGGAACTATGTCTGGTGTTTGGGACTCTGGTTTTTCCCAGGAGGACGGCTCCTCTATGACTTCTTCTTTTGAGACCTTTCTTTTCTGCTTTGGTTTCTAGTCTCTCCACTTTCATTGGCTTGGACCCAGGCCCGATAAAAGTTCTTGCACATTAGAGAAAGTCACTGGTGCTGACACCTCTGATGGAATCATGTAGTCTATCTTCAAATTACCACATTGAAATGCCTCGGTGAGGACGACTTAGTCATATTCTTGAGATGGCTGAACTCTTTCTCTTCACCAGCCCTGAGATAAGTTCTTTTAGCTAATATTCGAGCTTGTTTCCCTGGGACTCACATGCATGTGCATCTTTGCCTGAATCTGGACAAGGAATTCATGTCGAAAGGATTTGGAATCCTGGACTTTGAGCACCAAATTTCCACCAATCTTCCTCACCCTGCAATAGTAGGTGCACATGGTACTCTTTGATCGGAGGGCATCCCAACATCTTCTAATACCCTTTCTAGCTTTCACAACAGAATTTGGCTTTCTTTAGCTCTTCCATGCTCAGCCCATGATTCCTCACGCTCCATGTCTTCTTCTTGTGTCTATTGGAGCTTTAGGAGCTAGTCGATCTATCCCAATACCGAGCGAGTCTTCTGATGTTCTCGGCAAGGCTTAGGGCTCATTAGGTACATTGCTTTATGAAGGCTCAAGTAGATAACTCTCTTGTTCCTTGGGTTAGCAGCTCTCAGCAGCTTAACGAGATGATCGTATACAAAGCACATTGACATCCACATGGACGGCCATTTACTAAGCATGTTTTCCTTATACTCTATTCACGAAGCCGCTAAACCCTAGGCTTTTTCCAGAAATGCCTAAACCTAGGTTCTAATACCACTAACTGTAGCGCCCCATCTCCGATCCAACCAGATTGGCAAGTCCGAACCGGATCCGGGATGCTCAGATACCACTAAACTGTGACGTCCCCAACTCGGCACCTTGTGTCGAGCGAAGGTGTCATATATTTTTTTTATAAACTTATAAACTTTAAGCTTGTTTATTCATATAATGTTAAACATTGCTTGTGATATATTATGTAGCCGGCCAGTTACAAAGCCTTATACAAGCTCCATGGAAGTGTTCAACATTTACAATATTTACATTGTTTACAAAATAAACAAAATTACATATACAAAATAGACCAAAAAGTCTTCCAGTGGACACCTAGTGATGCGTGGCCTTTGACTGCTGATGTGGATTGTCCTGTCCTTTGGTTTCCTCTTTTGTACCTACACGGATGAAAACACCCGTGCTAAGCTTGACGCTAAGTGGGAATTAATAAATATAGACAACCTCTACTAAGGGTCACCACACTTCTATAAAAATGCATATACTTATGACACATGTAACAATTACATATACTTATCATTTCTCATTTATATACTTTTCACAACATGTTTCATTTCTTATCATATTTCATATACTTTTCATGTCATCTTGTACTTTACTTCTTGTTCTTGTAACTGTATACTATCATCGCATAGCAGTGTTATGCTTCTCATATCATGTCATATATTCTTTAAATTTCGTTTGCGTATCTTGTCGTTTCTTTATGTACCGAAGGAGTACCATCAGCTGTGCGAGCGGTGATCGCTATTTAATATATACGAGAAGGTATCATCATTATGCGAGACGATGACTATGCCGTGTAATGATCAAAGGGATCTATGTCATCGATCCAAACGGGGCCTTGATATCTGTAACTATATACTGCAGCACTGTTTCCCTATAGGCATGCCTATCTATCGCCTAAGTTAAGCGGACAATCCATGTATATTTTATGTTCGATCACATATCTCATATTCGAATAATTTATGGTCATCCGGTAATCATATGCAATATGTACAATCATTTATTCGTATCTTTGCAGTTTTCATATCTCATTATATGCATGAATAACTATGATTACCATGTATGCTTACCATTTTTCATTATTTTTGGACCTAATATGGGTTCCACTTTTATCATACTATATATGGCTGGATTCTTGACTCAATGGGCTTTCCATAGAGTCTAAGAACACCCGCAACGGAGTTCGGACAAAGAAGTTATGGCCATCCGAAGTTGGAAGTCATACATGACTAGCCAATCCTAGCCGAGCTGACCTGGAAAAACCTAGATTTCAGTAGGGTTATATTCACCTACTGTCCTCCACAGTCATATTTCTAGAATCTTTACTCAATGGGCTTTCCATAGAGACCAAGAACACCCGAAACGGAGTTCGGACGAAGAAGTTATGACTTTCTGAAGTTGGAGGTCACAATGGGGTAGCTGAGCTAACCTGGCCGAGCTGCACTGGCCGAGCTGTACTATTCAAGGTAAATGGACCATAACTTGGTCTACAGAGGTCCGAATTGAGAAATTCAAAAACCTAACATCAAGTTCACTAATGTGGATACAATTTACCAGGACTGCAAATCCTTTCTTTCTTGCAAGAACCCGTTCTAAGGTCCATTGTGTATGATAAAAAATAGGGAAATTTTCTTAGTTCAAATTGCAACTAGATCTTTCCCAAAACACATATATAAGAGTCTTAGATATCTTCACAACTCAACCCTAACAAGAAATAAGTTTGGTAGTTTCCTAACCCAACCCATACACAAAATAGAGGGTTCCAAACCATGTATCTATACTTTCTATACTAGAATCCATACCATAATCCATACAAAACACTAGACTTCCATACTAGAATCCATACTGTGATCTTCTTTTTCCCTTCCTTCTTTCTTCTCTTCTCTTCTTATTCTCTCTTATCCGTTTTTTGCTCTCTCTTTCTCCAAGACCAAAATGAGATTTATTTTGGTCTTATCCTTATTAGATCTTATCCCCTTTTTATTTTAATTTCCTTTTTCCTTTTTATTTCACTTTTTCTCTCTTTTGGAGCATCCTTGACCATCTAGTCAAAGGAGGAAACTTCCTCTCTCTTTCCTTCAAGCCACTTGTCTCTTCCACAATTTTCTTCCTTATTTCCTTATTTGATTTTTTAATATCTTTCTTTTATTACTCTTTGGTCCTCAATTTCATTTTTTTATTCTCAATTCAATTTATCAGAATCCTACTTTGGCATATGAACTTATTACATTATGACCCTTGGGTCCTGAATTGGTAAATTATTAATTTACCCTTAACTTAATATTAATTCAGGGTTCTTGCTTACTTTTTATTTTTATCTTTGTTTATTCGGAAAAATGTACTTTCACTTTTATTATACCTAAACATGTATAAAACTATTAGAGGTATAATTTGGGAGTGTGTATGTCTTCTCACTCGGGTCGTTTCCACTCGAATTTGACCTCTTTCCTGATATGAACCGAGTGCTCGAAATGAAGTGCTCAGTCTAATAAACCCTTGTCAACAATTCTTGCGGTTAGGACCTTGAGTTCACAATAACTCCAACGATTGCCATCCTATGAGGAGTCCTTAGAAATGGGGCACAGCGATGCCGGGGATCATAAACTCGTGATAGGGAGTCGGCGTCGGCGTGAATTGTCGTCATTGTCAGGAAAAACATCCTCATGCTATGACTACGGGGTAGATCCAATTCTTGTCTCACCTCATCTTCCAGGGTAAGGCTTGCTAGTCAACCCATCAGCGTCCACTCCATCACAGGGTCATGCCTTGTCTGAGGTAAAGCATCATACTTCTCCCCACTAAAAGTCACACGGATATCGTCAGTGTGGCGAGAAATCCTCTGCTGTGCGCCCAGTCCAGAGAGTGTTTAGTACATGCATGCACATATGAGCACCAAGTGCCATTGTAATATTTTGGGAGTTGTTGTTCAAGATGGGAATTGTGAAGTAATTTATGGAACCGAGGTGTGTACTAGAACAAGGGTAAAGTTGTAATTGGTGAAATGGGACATAAGGTCATAAGCAAAGGAATGATATGCCAAAAAATATAAATAACATAAGTTGAATTGCAATTGTTAGAGATGGAGGACTTAATTTCAATTAAGGAAAGTTGAGACTATAAATAGGAGATGAGACAAACAAAAACCTCATTTGTTCTCCCTTTGGAGCTAGGGCTCCACGTTTGGAGAAAGAAGGGAAGAGGAGGAAGAAAGAGGAAGAAGACGTATGTTTTCATTTCCCCGGAATCATGTGTAATTTGGATTTTCTAGGGTTTTTGGTTTTTGGAGGATTAGTTCCTCCACTTTCTAGGGTTTTGTGGAGAGATCACCCGAACCACTAAGATTATTAGTTATGTGGCTAAAACCACAGTGGTATAGAATAAACATGGAATCCATCATATTTATATGGTTTGTAGGAGTGGTGGACCTTAGGTTGAATTCTTAAATTTTTACCTAGGGTTGGTAATAAGTTCCCGAATCACCAATTCAAGTGTTGTGGGGTTGTTTTCGTTAGATTCCATGTTGGTTTTGGTATTATGGAATGAAAGTTGTATGAAGAGAATCGGTACCAAAAGATGCAAAATCAGCATTTCTGGGCAAAAACCACAAGGTGGTACGGTGCCAAAAAGCGAGGTGGTACGGTACCACCATCTATTCCGATTGGTGCCGGTACCAATATAGAGTGGTACCGATGCCACCATACGAAAAGTGTTTGAGTGGGCGCCCAGACATAAGTGAGTGCAGGTACCACAGTGTCCAAATGCCCAGATTTTGGTAATTTCGCATAGTTAAGCTTAAATTCATACACCGTTAGTATAGGAACCTTACTAAATGATTAAGAGAGGTTCAAAGAAGATTGGAACTCAATGAAAAACGTAGCGTACCTCGCCGCCTCGGTGAAGCGAATTGAGTGTGATTAAGTGCTATGAAGTACGTTAAGTTTACATTATACATAGGTGATTAATGTGTTCGCCGTATTCGTTTGAGTGTGTAAGCTAAAAGCAAAGGCGGGAAAGTTGTGGAGTCGTGCTAAAGTTTAGTAAGCAGAAATGTGAGTGTTCTAAACCTATTTTTCAAATACTAGTGTATTATTATAAACTGTTTTACACTGGTGTTTAATGGTTTTGAATTGTTAAACCATGTTTCAAGCAAGCAATGAGATTTAGCAAGCAAACAATGGTTTTGATTTAAACCATATATGAAAAGCAAACAAGTAATGGTTTTGATGTATTTAACCATACTTTTAAAAAGCAAAAGCGATGGTTTTGAGTTTGTAAAACCATATTTCAAAGAAGCGAGCAAGCGAAAAGTATATTTTAGCAGGCCTAACTAAATCCACTGGTTTTAAGCAAGCATGCGGTGAAATTATTCGTACATGCCGCGGTGGTGTTGGGATATCATTCATGCATTTAGATTTGCCTGGTGGGAAAACTTGGATTCATCATCATGGCATTTAAAGGAGGCGAGTAGCGCGTCTTTGGAGTATATAGGATTCAACGTTAGCCCAAATTATGGTAATGGAGACCAGGTCAATTCCACCACATATTTACGAGAAGGAATTGAGCCAAGGCTCTTCCACCTAGGTGATGTGGACCGGTCTTTCCACGACACGGTCGGTGAGCTCCGTGTTCCGCAGAGATGCAATGGCGAGAAAGCCTCGGTGGTTAACGATTTATAAGCATGTTTTATACAATTTTGAAATCAACCACTGGTGCACGATTGAGCCCAGGCTCCCGTGTTTATTTTAAAGCAAACAGTTGAGCCCAGGCTCCCGTTTTTATTTTAAAGCATGCGGTTGAGCCCGGAGGCTCACGATTCGGTACCTGATGGAATTTGGCCCGAATCCATGATATTTATACTGGTTTCCTCCTCTTTGCGAAGTAGTCAAGCTCTTCTTGGTATAGTGAACCAGGGTCGAACAGGGGATGGGTTTTCATCCTAGAAATGGTTTGCATTAGGGCATGAAGGTAGGCTTTCTATTTGGACTTTTTGGATTTGTGTCAAAAGCTGTAAATGGTTTAAACTGGAAATTGCAAAAACTGGAAATGGTAAAAACTTAAATTTAAAGTGAAGAAATTAAACTTTGAAGATTTAGGTCACCAACTTGACAAGCTAGGGCAAACAAGTGTCCTCGGGTTTTATCCTCTATGTGAGTCAACACGGGATGCGATTATGGCCCCTTTTTGTTTTAAAACCCCTAACATTCCTTTATCATTTTTATAGGCTCGTAAAGACCATCCTAGAATCACGGTGCATCTCACCAGAACCTTGAACCTAAAGAGAGAAATTATGGAAGTATTGGCGAAACAATAAAGTCAATGTTATTTAACCACAATTTGAAGAACCTAACATGTAAATGCTACCTGGAGGCTGTAAAAACCATCTAAGAACAGCAGTCCTAAACATGTGGAGAGTATTGGCGAGACAATAACATCCGTGTTATGCAGCTGAATTTTGAAAATAAGGGCCATAAATACACTACCAGTGACTTTTAGTACAAGAGGGCGACATGCTTAACCCACACCCAAGCTAGCTTCCTTCCTCTTCAAAGGAAAGAAACGCCAGCATCTCTTGATTATCATCTCGAGAATTGTGTTTGGCCCGGCCGGGAAAGTGAAAGAAAGAAGAGAGAAAGAAGAGAGAAGAAATAAAAGCAAAAGCTAAAAAAACAATTTATTTCTGACGATAAAGAAAATAACACAAATCCACCAAAAACTTGTCTTCCTTATCCACCGCTTTCCTCTGTTACAAAACATGAGGGGTATTTATGAGCCTCCTCGAGTATGAAAATATAAGCCTAATAACCAGGCTAAGTTATAGGACAATTGGTAATAAACCAAGTTTGAGAGGCGGTTGCATTAATTACAAAGCATGACGAGGCACGCAAATTTAAGCTCACCGGGATGAATTTGGCTAAATTGGCGAATTTGGCAAGGTTTAGCGAAATTAAATAACCAAGCGAGAGTGGCGATGCTTTAGCGGGTGGCAATGTTGAAATTTCGCTAGCTAGCGAGTGCGCTAAGCTAGCGAAATTGTCGGTGAAGCGAATTTATAAATGCCTGATTACCCAGGATTGGCTAGCAATTTCTCAATTTGTCTTTGAGATTCGCGCATTTGTTCGCGAGCAGGTTTGTGAAGTCGCTAGGATTGCGGGTGGTTGCGAAACGAGTTCGCGAAATTCGCTAAGATTCTGCGCGGGGTGATTCGCAGGCAGGTGAAAGTCTGTTTCTTTGTTCTGCATGCCTCTCGTCCTGTCTTCAAGCGCATCTCGACCTCCACTTCCCGCTGTTTTCCATTGATTTTGGGCTTGTTGATAGGTGAGACTAAACTTCAGCCCTCATGATTGATCATTTGCACAGTAATAGTTGGAAGCCTAGAAATTGCATAAATACCTACAAAACAAAAACTTATCTTTCCGAATAATAAATATTCCTTAGATGACATGAGCAGCTTCAATTGGTTGCCTTGACATGATTAATGATCAAAAAATTACCAAAACCTATCTAATATAGGGTTGAAATTGCACTTTTTAGGCCTTCGATACCCCCAACCGAAGATTGCTAGTCATAGCAAGTAAAGTAAATTGAGATGCATGTGGTGATTTTCAAAGGTTGTGTTTCAAAAAGGTTGTACTTATATACAAGCTAACACATTACTTTAAAGTGGGCAATTGAAAATCAACATTTGAAAACCTATCTCTGAATAAAATCATAAGAGAACAATTTTAGAACAACATTTCCATGATTTTCAACTTGGATTTCCACACAAGTCTAATGGTTCATTTTGTATCTAGATTGAGTCAAGCCAAAATGCAATTGTTCCCCTGACTATATGACGGCCTTAAGTTGTTGAACAACTAGATAAAGTACAGTTTACCACTTCTCTTACTTTCTCAATTATATTGTAGGGATGCAATGTAAAAATCCGACTTCATAAAGTCTATGACAGTTCCACCGGCGACTCCCAACCAATTAAGGTTTAGGGCATCAAGCCAAAAGGATCAAGACACTTAGCTCACAAAACTACCTTGGGACTTATTGACTTGAAAATCAAAGCACCTACAATTAGCTCAAATTCCTGTCACCCATGAACACAAATGGTAGCTCCCAGCCAATTAAGGCTTAGGGCATCCCGGGTTTCAAAACTTCGCCACCACACCTCGGGCCAGGTGCTCGGGTTTGAAAGCAAAATTCATTTGTTTTCTTTTCTTCTTTTCTTTTTCTTTTTCTTTTTCTTTTCTTTTCCTTTTTGGAAGACAACATTGGTCTTCAAATGTGGGTAACTCAAACCTATCCTAGGTTGTCAACATGCCTAAAATGGTATCGCAAGCGAAGAAGGCATACAAATTTACAACCTATTGAAGCAATCTAGAGTGCAGTGTGTGACATAGCATAAAGGGGGAAATTTCCAAGTTGAGCATGCTGGAACAGTGACTGAACACCAATTGTTTCAAGCATGGAATTTGTTCTAGTATATAGGTGACAAATATGATGATTCAATTATCCAATTTAAAGCAATTCAATTGTTCAATTTGAAACAATTGATTGTTCAATTTAGGCGATTCAATTGTTCGATTTGAAAACGATTTAATTATGTAGTTTGAAGAAAAACACATACTTGTACATAGGACACGATAAAACACAATATACGAAAATTTGAATATATATATATATATATATATATATATATATATATATATATATATATATATATATATAATGAGTAGCTTTGATATAATAAATGACTATTACATACATAACGGGCTACACAGCTGTATCTTTGCTACTATGGCTAATACAGAAAAAATCATAATCAAAATTAGCGGCGGTGATAAGGTCGAAACTATACATAAATCAAAGAGACCTAACCACCTCCACTTGCATTGTGGTGGTGGTGGTGAAAGCTCTTCTTGTTTGCTACGGGATATTCAATGAGGCTGCATCAGTGGCAGGCTCCTCTCTCTGGGCAGGATCATGAGGAAGACCCAGGTGGGTCATGATGCGGTAGAAGCATGGAATAAGCCTTTATCCCAAAAGTGGCCTCATTTCGAGCCAATCTCTTACGGATATATCTTTTGCGTCTTGGCACTGAGTGGCTGCTAGTGTGCGGATCGCATCCGTCGCTCCGACCGCTCCCTCGGTACGACATGTGTGTATACTCCGGTGGTAGTTGTCTTTGAATATGAAGGCAGGGGAGTATGCGGGGTATAATTTGAGTAGTGGGTGGAGGAGATGGAGGGGAAAGCTCTGAAATAGGAGTGGGAGGCCTCTGTACCTCGGGCTTTCAGGAATGAGGCTATCATCTGCGCATGGTGGTCATCGGCCTCACGATCGGTACCTCCCTCCGGTCTCGTGGCCGTATGTGAAATGGACGGGCATAGTGTAACCGGTCCACTGCGCTACTACATGTAGGCATCGTCTAGCATCTCTATCGGGCTCCTCTGGAAATCCCATCTGCTCGAGACATAGGAAAGAAGCCTCGGTGTAAGAAGTGGTATGCTCTGCTCGTGCGAGGTCTCGCATGGACCTTCTCCTCAATGTAGAAGCGAAGTCATCACCGGCTCGGATGGGCTAAACCGAAGTACCGAGATCCGGTCGATGCCTCGGGGATGGGTCCCCTCCTCTGTAGCGTAATGCTGCGGAGGGAATAAGCAGTGCGCGGCGGATGGTCGTGGGCGGCATATGGGGGGCGAGCTGCCTCGATAAGAGGCTGGACAATTTGTAGCATCCTGGCCGGTGCTCTAACCATCGCTCACAGGCGAGAGGTGGGCCCCGATCTCTATAACCCTCGGCATTGCGCGGTGGTATCTTGCGATCTAAATTTCTGGCTCTTGCGTTGGGTAGTACACCTGGTCATCTATCCTGAAATGGATCTCTAATGGACCATCTGCGTCAGGAAGGTCATGGAGTGGTAGAGCTGGGACCTCTCGGATGTAGAGGCGTAGTGGAGTCATAAATGGGAGGAGCGAATACCTCTCGATCCAATCGCCGACTCTCACAGTATCGGGGGTCGGCCATCGATCCGAGGAGCGTCGTAGAAACGACTCTGCGAAATAGTCGGTTACGTATATGCATTCCCCGGAATGGGGTGTCCCCTCTGGGTATAAGGGCCTCCACTACGATCAAGCAGAGGCGGTGATAGGCTGTGATGAAGATGTTTCAGTGGTGATCACGGCCCCAGTGATGGTGGCGGTCTGAAGATGATGACTCGCACAGGCAGTCTGGCCCCTCTTGGAAAGGCGGGCCCTCCCAGCTCTCCTGAGGCACGGGGGATGGGGCAGGGTCCGTCGGGTGTCCTAATGCGTCTGCGAGATCCCGAGGCTCGTCGGGTGCGGCCTCGGGGACCGGTGATGGCTGCAGTGCGGCTCACAGTGCGGGCTGTGGTGCGGCTGCAGTGCGGCTCTGTGCTCTCTCGCTCGGGTGTCTTGGAAATCTCACCCAGAGGCCCGAGACCTGGGACCCCCGCCTCGTCTGGACCATATCGATATCTAAGAGCAAAATTCTTTGGAAAGGGGTGGACTCACGAGAATGTGTGTATTGGGGCTGTATGTATACGATGGCTCAGACACAAGCCCCGAATCCCCACGAACCAAACTATCGAAGCAGGGACTCATTGGCGAAGGCCCAGGAAATGGACCACAAGATCGATAGCAGAAGTCTCGAACTGTGATCGGACTTGATGTAGGGCTCCTTTAAGCGAGCCGAGAGGCACGAGTAATGACTCGGGCGGGGTGGGGGCTCGTGCGCGTGGTGAGGGCTCACTCGCGGCTCGGGCGCGGGATGGCGTGGAGGCTCGTCTTGCTGACTCGATGCGAAAAGTGACTTATCGGCCACTCCACTACCACAAAGGAATGTGGCACGGCCAGAATGGGAGCCTGTGTGGCACCACAAGAAATGAGCTCAGCATGTCGGGAGGGGGAGAATGAAATGGCAGGCACAACCCCCTCCCCGCTTTTATAAGCTGCTAAAGATGGTACTCGAAGATCTCTCCCACCAATTTTTCGCTAAGCCCAAATAATTTCGCCTGATGTCTTTTCCATTCAAAACTTTAAAATTAATTACTAATATTAAATAATATAACTAAAATTATGGTTAAATTTACTATAATACTATGATTAATATTTGAAACATACTATTTTTCATATACAAACTAAATTATATTGAAAGGAAAAATTGCTATTAAAAATTTTGGAAAATTATTAAGACTAACAGAATTAACTAATACAAGACAAAATTAAAATTTGTGGAACCGCAATCCGCTTTGAAAACACCAACCAGCTCGAAGTTCGTAAATACTCAAGGGGGTCAAGAGGATGATCTCCTAACCCATGCAAGGTCTGGTCACGCATGATGTTGCGGCCATAAGTTGGACTGCTCTGAATGGTTTCAGGATTCGAAAGCAATTGGCTTGCAATTGCGTCGTCGGCAAGACCAATTTCCTCTCATTCTGGGTCGAATACCTTGCTTTCTTTAGCACCTTTTGTACTGCGACACCGACTTCTCAATCAAACAACTCTATCGCTTATATGATTTTCAATTTCTAAAGAACTCATGTTTGTTGTTCAAATGAAAGATAATATTCAACTCCATGGTCATGTTACTAAAAGTTAATCAAGATGACTCCATTCTCAAGAATTGATGATTGCATCATAAAAGGGCGTAAATGGTCTTCCTAAGATGATTGGTACATATCATGTCTACTAGCAATTGTCTGTAGTTGTCAAGTACCACAAAATCTACCGGGTAGAATTTGTTCATCTTAACTGTGATCCTCAACTATCCCCTTAGGATTTTCACCGATCTATCGGCCAATGAGGTGTGTGATCGAGGTGGTCAAGCTCACCTAAACCTAATCGCAGATGTATATATACCGAAAATGGCATAAGATTCACACTACAGCTCCTGTAAATCTAGCAATACGCCTTATGTTTATGCAATTCTAAGCCAATATTGACTGGTATTTGGAGAGAAACTGGGATCCTTGTACTTACCAGGTATTTGCTTTGAATTATGGCACCGACATGTTCGAAGCAAGGAGGAAATGCTTTCTTCTCAATGCCTAATCCCTTCTTAATCGTGACAAAGATCTTTCAAAAATTTTGGGTGATACAGAACTTTGTTTGATTAGGTCCAAAGAAGGGGAAGGTTACACCTTCACTTTGCCTTAAAACCTCAAGAATACCGCTTGTTGAGATGCCTTCTTCACTCTCTAAGTGTTTGTGGAAATGGAGGTGGTATACGATTTCATTGAATCTTTCCTCTAGGAGAATAGGCTCAAAGTTGCAAATTTTCCCTCATTAGGTTCTTTAACAAGTTTTGGGCATAGGTTGAACAACCTCTTTTCCACTTCTCGTGTGATTATGGCTCACTCATCCATTCCCGACTCCTACCTCATGAATCCCTCTAGGATTTGGAACTCATGTGATGGAAACCTCCCTTCTCTTGTACCTCAAGAAACTTGTTAATCTTAGTGATCGAATACCTGTGAGGTTATCAATTTTCTTGCTGAGATTGCTCAAGCCATCTATTCTCTTATTCAAGCAGTACTTTCTACGTAAGATCAATCCTTTGTGCCAATTAAAAGACACTTTTTGTTCCTCAATTAAAGTTGCCCACCACCTTACCAAATTCAATACGGCTTGTCGGACTGAGAAAGATATACTGTGGTCGTTGTGGACTCGTGAAGGAACCAACCTAGCTAGCACTGGGTACATAAGGTGGGGCTGGGTCTCCACGCAGAGCCAGGTGATTCCTCCAATTTGAATCAGAGGGTATTACCACATGGGAGCACGATTGTTAGGTTTGTATCATTCCCACAAAGGTTTGCACATTCCGACATCAAATCCTCACCGCAGGGCCATAGGACACCTGCTCATTGGGTGTGTGATTGGAATTGGTGCAAGGATTAGACTGCATGATTTTCAACACGCATGCACCTCTTGAGCCGTTTGCCTCAAGTTCCTCCTCCACTTCCTAGCTGTAGGTTGAAATCCTAGCCCTCATCTCTATTTCTTCAAAGTAAAGGCATACATCCTCCTTCAGTCACTGGTGGTCTCATCCAGATTCATTTTCTAGGTTAAGCTCCATCCCAAATTTGTGAAGTTTCAGCCACGTGACTAAAATCCATGGCTTCATCAGATGTGGCTGAAAAGTCTCCCCACACATGGTTTCAAGAGTCATTTCACGGCAGACATACCACCATAGAAGTGGTTAACCAACATCCATATGTCAAAACCCATGGTGTGGACATGCACCGATGTCTACAACTCTCCCACACTGGTAAAATCTTCACCATTCCGAGTCGCAAAGGTGGCAATTTGGCCTTTCGCTATTAGCCCTTAGTGAGCACCGCTAACTTTTCAAGAATTCAGTCATAGCCAAATTCAATTCCTCTTATGGGTTCTAGCCCTCAATGAGTTGAGCCACAGCTGGCCCGTCCTTAAGAGTCACGGAAATGCCTTTAGCTTCCAGCAAATCCATGTCCATCATACCTTCCTTGAAGGTAGTACAAATCCTCCCCAAAATCCCTAATATGAGTGTATGGATTTCATTTTCCAGATACCATGATATGGGGAGTAAGAGGTACTAAATATGGCCTCACTGCCACATCTTCAAATATGAGGGATGATACAAGATGGGGCAATTAACTCTAGGAGGGTGGATGTGATCCCCATAGTTCTATATGCATTTGGGATTCACGGCCCTCGTTGAATTATGAACTGTATGGGATCCATGGTATCGGGCCACACCGATCACATTAGTCAAGTCGTACTGGGTCCATACAATCACCTGATGTGTCTTTATCCCATTGTTGCATACGCTGTTACACAATTTAGTGCGAGATACCAAAGAGCAACAAACAACCTGCAAAAAGATTAAAATTGTTCAAAAAACAAAAACTGACCGAATGAAAACTGAATCAGTCAGCGTGCGACGAAGTGAAGCAAATCATAGCTCGCGAACCGGAAGCAAAGAGGTGTGTTGTTACTCCTTCACTTGTAGATGACCAAAGGCCACTTCAACTTAACACTAGTAGTTTGGCACCATCCCTGCACGTTTCATTTGATTCAGGCACGTGGCCGAGTCAATCAACAATATTTATACCTGTTTTCCCACCGCCGTGAGCCTGTTTACCTGCTAGCAGATAAATCAGGGTCTAACACCTGGACGGGTTTTCATCCTAGAAATGGTTTAATAGCATGAAGGTAAGGTCACTGACTTTTCGCATCAGCTGGTGTCAGAATGGTTTAAACTGAATGAAAAACCTGAATGTAACCCAAATTTAAAGGAGATAATTAAACTGAAGATTTAGGTCACTAATCTCGACAAGCTAGTGCACATTAGTGTCCTCAAAGCCAGGTCCTCCTATGTGAGCTTCAACACAGATGCGCTATGGCCCCTTTTGTTTAAAAACCCAATATCTCCTTTATCATTTTTATGAGTCAGAAAGACCATCTAGTGACCACAAGGCACTTTCACCAGCACGAACCCTAAAGTACATGAGAAAGGCCAATAAAATAATAAAGCCTAATTTTATTTAACCCACTCTAAAGAACCCTAAATGAAACATACCGTGAGGCTCAGAAACCATCAAAGAACAATGAATTCCTAAAGCATGGAGAGATACGGACACACATCCCATGTTGCAAACCAATTTTGAAAATAAGGGCCATAACACACTACCCAAGTGACTTAGTACAAGAGGACAACATGCTTAACCCCACCACTGCTTAGCCTTCCTCTTCAGTGAAAGAGGCTTAGCTGGGCATCTCTTGGAGCTGTCATCTCAAGAGGTTTACAAATGAAAGTGAAAGAAAGAAGAGAGAAAGAAGAGAGAGAAGAGAGAAAAGTTAAAAGCAAAGCTAAAAAAACAATTTATTTACAAAGCAAAGAAAAGAAAATAACTTACAAATCACCAAAACTTGTCTTCCCTTCATCCAATTCCTTTCCACCCTATTACAAAACATGAGGTATTTATAGGCCTCCTCAAGGTATGAAAATACCAAAACCCTAATAACAGCTGGTTATATTAATCGGTAATAAACTGTTTGAGCGCGCTGCATTAATACAAAGATGATTAGGGTTTAAATTGCACAGATAATCTTCTAAATTAGCGAATTGGCAAGGTTTAGCGAAATTGGCAATGGCTTAGCGAAATTGGCAATGCTTTAGCGAATTTGGCAATGTTGAAATTTCGCTAGCTAGCGAAATTTCGCTATGCTTGAGAATTAATCGGTGAAGCGAATTTCGCAATCTGTGATGCAAAAGTTGGCTAGCGAATTTCGCAATTGTACTGAGATTCTTATTGTTCTGACAGTTCACGAGGAATCGCTAGGATTGCCAATTGGTTGCGAAACAGGTGCGAGAATTAAGCTAAGATTGCGGTGATTACGAAACGAGGTGCGAAAATTCACATTTGCGTTCACTGCGTGCCTCACGTCTTTGTCTTCATGCATCCTCACATTTCCTCACTTTTCCTTTATTTTCCATTGATTTTTTGGGCTTGTTGATGGGCTGAGACTAAACTTCCAACCTCATGATTGATCATTTGCATTATTAGTTTGAAGCCTAGAAGTGCATAAATACCCTACAAAACAACCAAAAACATGCTCGAATGGCATAAATTGTTACTAAGATGACATGAACACTTCAATTGGTTTATATGACATGATTAATGATCAAAAAGTACTCAAAACCTATCTAATATAGGGTTCAAAATTGCACTTTTTGAGCACTAATCAGGCTCCCGTGTTTATAAAAAGTTTTATAACCTTTTAAAGCAAGAGATTTGAGAAAAGTTTTATAAACTTTTAATGCAAAGCAAGGTAAAGCAAGCAAGCAAGAGATTTGAGAAAAGTTTTAGAAACTTTTAAAGCAAAGCAAGCAAATGAAAGCAAGCAAGGCTTAGGAAAATATCTTGTAAAGAGAGTTTTCACGATTTTGAGATGTTTTTAGAAAAGCATAACATTTTATAAAGTATACACTCAGGCTCGTTTAGCTCATTGTTTTATGTTTTCAAAACTATTTTTTTCGAATTATGGAGTCAGAGTCGGATGGCTGGAGCATATTAGGATTCTCTTGACTTTAGTATCAGTGTTGTTATTAATAATATTTTGTAAGGAAATACTTTGAATTTGTGTATTGGAGTATATGTATGTACATAGTGTAGTTGTGAAAATGTGTTGAGCCTGAGGCTCTTTTGAAAGAACGTTGTTGGTTGCCATATTTAGAAAAGTGTAAATTTATGATTCTGGGTTGGAATATGTCGCATCACGGTGATATCGCTGTAGAGATTTCTGAAATCATAAGTTGAGAAAGGAAAATTTTTATAGGAGTTTCGACTAAGCGATAAACCGCTTCCACGGGAATTTCTAGTCATTAGAGGTAACGGTTGGGGATTTCTGTGGAGTGGCCGGCACACCTACCACTAGTAGGGGGTGGGGGTGTGTCAAGATAGTGTCAGAGCATAAGTATACAATAACTTAAGGCTTGAGGAGGTATGATACCATGTCAACATGGTATCAGAGTATAGGTATACAATAACCTAAGACTTAAGGAGAAAATGATACCAACACAAGTTAGTATCAGAGAAGGTTCTTAGGAAACCTATGTTAGTAAGCCCCATAGTTTTCGTATACGCAATTTACACTACTGGAAACCATGCATTTTCAAACTCAAAGTACATACATATGAGGTGATTCAAAGTACTAAACAGTTGCTTTTGGCAAATACAACACTATGTCAGGCAGAGGACGTATAGGTCGTCCTAGGAGAGTCATTCCAACGGTTTCCGAGCGTCCTGTAGTACCTGAGAGAGATGAGCACGTAGTTAGTTCCACTACCGCCTCTATGAATCAGCCTCCAACAGCAGTTCAGGCTGGACCATCTGGGCCACCAGAAGGAGCTCAAGTGCCAAGATTGTTTACGGTAAAGCAAGTGGCATAGATTGCGTAGATAGTGGCCATAGCAACACGCCAGCAGTCGCAACCTCCACCGCCACCTAGAGAGGTTCTTGAAGAACACAGGAGGGTCGATATAAGTCTGAAGGTAGGCGCTAAGCCCATTATGATGGCCGTTAATTGATCTAGGCGACTGGTTATGGCTGAACCCGGAGTAAACAAGGTTCTGAGTTATGAAATTTGCCGCGGATGAGCAAGAGTCTTGTTCAGGTTTTTCGTGGAAGGCGAGTGGGATTGGTGGGATGCCGTGGATATTAGGAGGTATCGATGGCATGTCATGGGATTTAATTTCAGCAAGAGTTCAACGTGGGTTCTTTCCTCCTTAGTCATAGGATTCAAAAATTGAGGTTCTTGATTCGAGCGAGGAAGAACATGTCAGTGTCAGAATATGAGAAGAGGTTCTCGAAGCTAGATTAGATTGGTTCCATATTCAAGCGAGATGAAGTCACGAAGTCACCAGGTTTTTGGCGAATTCTGACACGGATCAAGTGCATTTGTCTGTGGTTCCTCATAATAGATTTGGGGACTTAGTTGAGGCCGCTCTGAGAGTTGAGCAAAGTACTACAGCTATGTATCAAAGTAGGCAGAAAAGTAAGAGGAGTGCACCAGGCACTTCCCAATGAGCTCACAGACGTCCTGATAGAAGAGAAGCGAGGGTAGGATTACGAGGCCGAGGTCTTGGTCAGGAGCTATCTCTTGAGTAAAGATGGTGGGAACTGGGTTGCTAACGATGCACCCCAGATATTTACATCACGTCGCTGCTCTTATGGAGGCGCATAGGGGTGTAAGAGATATAGTGCGGGTGTTTCCAGCGTAGCGGGGAAGGCCATTTCATTAGGGAGTGCCCTCGGTTGATTGGTGCGAGACATCGGTGGCCGGCTAGCTGCGGCGCACGAGAGATGAGCGCTCGGAAGTCTTCGGGGAGAGGTTTTGAGCCGGAGGGCGGCCCGCACGGCCGCGGGTGGGCGGCGTGGTGACGGTGTGCCCCGGGGATGCGGTGAGAGGCCCGCTAGACGAGGAGTTTATCTTGTGACTGGTAAGATGCATTTGCGACTCCGTATGTGGTCAACGGTATTATTTCTATCCGCCCGAGTCATGATGCATATACCATTAGTGGACCCGGGAGCCACGCGTTCATTTTAAATCTAAGCGCTGTAGATCACTTCGGATAGGACGGCCATTGGGGGTAGTATGAGGTTTCCCTTCAAGCAGGAGATCCGTTATTCTCAGACAGAGTAGTCAGAGATAGTAGAGTTCGATTGGGGACGGGGTTCCCGGTAGAATCTTGTAGCTTTAGATATGAGGACTTTGATGTAGTTCGACATGGATTGGCTATCTCGCCATAGAGCCACATTAGATTGTTATAAAGGAAATGAGTTGCATAGACGAAATTAGAGGTAAAGTTTAGGGAATACGTAGAGAGTTATCTTCAATATGATCTCGCCATGGCGGCCGTAAAGAATGTTGTTGCGTAAGGGTTATCGGGGTTGCTCGGCTTATGTGGTGGAGACGAGGAAGGAGGGACAACGGTGGATGAGATTCCGGTTGTTAGAGAGTTCCCGGATGTGTTCGTTCCCCAGTATTGGATTACACACACACTTTCCCGGATAAGAGATGGAGTTCACCATTGATTTGATCCAGGGGACTAAGCCATTTCCATTCCTCCTTATAGAGGTTTCTCTGAGTTGAGGGAGCTTAAGGCGCTTTCGATTAGAAGAGTTGTTGGTAAAGGGATTCATTCGGCCGAGGCATATCCCAGCCAAGAGCTCCAGGGTCTCTTACCGTGAAAAGAAAGATGGGAGTTTGCGATTGTGTATAGATTAAAGGAAATTGAACAAAGTTACCATCCGCAATCAGTATCCACTCCCTAGGATTGATGAGTTATTCTATCAACTCCAAGGGTCTCGAGTATACTCCAAGATAGACTTAAGGTCGGGGTATCGCATCAGGTTGAGGGGTGCGGGAAGTGATGTAAGGCGCATTCGGAGACACTACGGGCATTATGAGTTTCTGGTGATGCCGTTTGGTTTGACTTAATGCGATTTATGGATTTGATAGACGGGTATTCCAACGTGTTGGATAAGTTTTTCGCCAGTCTTTATCGATGATATCTGAGTGTATTCGAGCGGTTCGGAACATTGAGCACACAGGATTGTGTTGCAGACCCTAAGGGAGCGGCAGTTGTATGCCAAGTTGAGCAAGTGCCAGTTTTGGCTTGACAAGGTGGCATTCTTAGGTCATGTGATCTCAGTTGAGGGGGTGAGTGTGGATCCCCAGAAAATAGAAGCTATGGTAAATTGGAAACCGCGAAAAGTGTGTCTCTCGGTCGGGAGCTTCCTTGGTTTGCGGTGTATTACAGAGTTTGTTGAGGGGTTCTCCGGGATGCGCGACTGATGACCAAGGCGGCAGGAAAGATGTTAAGTATGACTGGGTAGATGCCTGTTAACAAAGTTTTGAGGAGTTGAAGGGTAGATTAACCGACTCCGAGTTCTAGCTTTACTACAATGGAAGAGATGGGTTTATGGTTTACAGTGATGCTTCACGGCAAGGCCTTGGTTGTGTTTTAATGCAGAATGATAGGGTGATTGCATATGCCTCTAGAAAATTAAAGAAGCATGAGGAGAATTACCCTACACACTACTTAGAGCTTGCAGTAGTCGTGTTTGCCTTAAAAATATGGAGACATTACTTATATGGTGTTCCTTGCAGGATCTTTACAGATCATAAGTGTCTTCAATATATTTTCACCCAAAGAGAGTTAAACTTGAGGCAAAGAAGATGGCTTGAGTTGATTAGGGACTACGTACTATTGAGTACCATCCAGGAAAAGCTAATGTCGTAGTAGATGCCCTTAGTAGGCGACCAGAGAGTTCTTTGTCTCACATGAGATTAGGTTATCTTCCATTGTTAGGGGATCTGAGAGCTTTAGGGGTGATATTGGAGGTTGAGGATTCAGGAGCATTGTTAGCCACATTTCATGTTAGACCTCTCCTAGTGGATCAAATTCTAGCAGGACAGTTGCAGGATCCACAGATGATTAAGCTTAAGGAAGAGATAGAAAAAGGAAAGAAAGCAGAGTTTCAAATTAGAGATAACGGCATGATAGTGAGAACCCGAGAGAATGTGTGTGCGAGTATGGCGATGAAGAAAGACATTATGGAAGAAGCATTCATGCATGCTATCATCCGAGGTAGTACCAAGATGTCACGAGGACTTTGAAAGAACATTAATGGTGGAATGGGATGAAGAAGAGATCATGGGTTCGTTTCCGTGCATAACTGTCACGAGGTGAAGGCGGCGCATCGAGGCAGAGTGGGGAAGATACAATTACTCCCTATTCCAATATGGAAATGGGAGAAGATCACTATGGATTTTGTGATAGGTCTTCCACGGACTCAAAGGCAACATAATGCTATATGGGTGATAAATTTACATTGATTAATGATGCTCATTTTTCTGCCAGTTAATGTTGAGGATTCTCTAGAAAAGTTGGCCCAATTGTATGTGGGTGAGATAGTGAGACTTCATGGGGTTCCAGTTTCGATTGTTTCAGATCGAGACCCCATGTTCACATCCAAGTTTTGGCCCTGGTTGCAAACGCGGCGTTAGAGTACTGCTTTACATTTGAGCCGCGCGGCGCATTCATCCCTCGAGACGAGATGGCCGGTCGGAGAGAATTTATTCAAGCGTTAGAGGATATCTTTGAGAAGCTTGTGTGATGGAAATTCAAGGGAGTTGGGATACTCATTGGGCACTAATGGGTTGCCTACAACAGCAACTATCGGGCCGGTGTAGAAATGGCTCCGTTTAGGCGATTAACATGGTAGGAAATGTGGGACTCGATTGTGTTGGGATGAGGTTGGTGAGAAGACTAGTAGGCCACTGAACTGAGTGCGAGATCACTTCAAAAATGAAAGTTGTTCGATAGCAGAATGGCAAGAGATGGGCAAAAAGTTATCTGGGGCTCTTGGAAGTCGTAGAGACTTACAGTTTGAGATAGGTGACCGAGTCTTTTCGAAGATTTCCCCTTGGAAGGGTGTTTTGAGATTTGGGAAACGAGACAGAGCAGTGAGATACATGGGACCCATATGAGGATTGTGAGGCAAGGTGGGGCGTGGCTTACAAGTTGAAGTTACCCGAGAGGAGTTATCAGGATTCATGACCGCGTTCCATGTGTGTCGTGTTAGAAATACGTTCGGATCCTTTACATGTGGTAGAGAACAGCCGGTCTGTTTAAAGGAGAATCGACTTATGAGGAAATAGTTGATTGTGGGTCGCGAGGAGCAGGTGTTTGGAAAAATAAGGTGATTCCACTGGTTAAAGTCCTATGGAAGAATCATGAGAGGAGAGCGTTGCCAGGAGCCGAGAGGCTCGGATGCATCGTCAGTGCCACGATTATTTTCTGAATAAGGTACTTTCCTTTCCTTTGAATTCGTTTGTGTTCATTCGGGGTGAGGAAATGTTCTAAAGGAGGAGGATTTATAGCCAGTCCAGAGAGTGTATGGTACATGTAGCGTAGGGGCACATATGAGCCTGAGTGCCATTGTAATATTTTTTTTGGGAGTTGTTGTTTCATGATGAAATTGTGAGCTGTGTTTATGGAACCGAAATTGTGTACTAAAGCAAAGGAGTAAAGTTGCAATTGGTCAAAATGGGACATAAAGGTCATAAGCAAAGAAGATAGTATGCCAAAATATAAATAACATAAGTTGAATTGCAATTGTTGAGATGGAGGACTGTTGCAATTAAGGAAGTGAGACTATAAATGGAGATGGGAAACGAAACAAAAATCTCATTTATTCTCCTTTGGGCTAAGGCTCCACGTTTGGAGAAGAGAGAAAAGAAGAGGAAGAGGAGGAAGAAGAGGAAGAAGACCAAAAAGGTATGTTTTCATTTTGGAATCATGTGTAATTTGGATTTCTAGGGTTTTGGTTTGGAGATTAGTTCCTCCTTTTTCTAGGGTTTTGTGGAGAGATCACTCCGAACCACCCCAGAGATTGTTGAGATTATATTAATAAAACCTAATTGGTATAGAATAAACATGGAATCCATCATATTTATATGGTTTTGTAGGAATTGGTGGACCTTAGGTTGAATTCTTAAATTTTACTAGGGTGGTAATAAGAAGTTCGAATCACCAATTCAAGTGTTGTGGAGTTTTTTTCGATTAGATTCCATGTTGGTTTGAGGTATTATGGAATGAAAGAAGTTGTATGAAGAGAATTGGTACCAAAAGATGCAAAATCGGCATTCACAGGCAAAACCACGAGGTGGTATCGTGCAACGGGTGAATGCGATGCACCATACGAAATTCCGATTCTGGGGTACCAATATAAGTGTCCAGGTACCACCATGCAAAGTGCTTGATGCAGGTACCGAAACATGAGTGTGCGGTGCCATGAATAATCCAAATACTTGATTTTTGGTAATTTCATATATTTAAGCTTAAATTCATACACCGTTAGTATAGGAACCTTACTAAATGATTAAGAGAGGTTCAAAGAAGATTGGAACTCAATGAAAAATGTAGCGTACCTCGCCTCATCGGCGAAGCGAATTGAGTATGATTAAGTGCTATAAAGTACGTTAAGTTTACATTATACGTAGGTGAGTTCGCGTATTGGATTAGAGATAAGCAAAAGATCAGATCGATTGTAGATCGATATAAGATTGAGTAAGTAGATGTGTTGTTCTCAAACCTATTTTCAAATGCTAGTGTATTATTATAATTGTTTTACATGCAGGTAATTTAATGGTTTTGAATTGTTAAACCATGTTTCAAGCGGCAGTGACGAGATTTATGAAGCAATGGTTTGGGTTTGTTAAGTATGAAAGCAACAGTAATGGTTTTTACGGTCTTAATTGACCATACTTTTAAAAAGCAAGAAAGCAATGGTTTTGAGTTGTAAAACCATATTTTAAAGAGCAAGCATATCGGTCAAAGGTATTCCGTACGTGCACGGTGGTGTTAGGATATCATTCATGCATTTTAGATTTGCACATTCGTAGGCAGTTCATGCATCATGGCATTTAAAGGAGGCGAAATTGGCACGTCTTGGAGTATATAGGGTTAACGCGTTAGCTAAATTATGGTGACGGAGACCAAGGTCAATTCCACCATATTCTGGGAAAAAGGGGCAGGCAAGGCTCACTTCCACCTAGTGATGTGGACCCGGAGTCCTTCCAGACCGCGGTCGATGCCCGGAGCTCCGTGTTCACTTTAAGATGCGACAAGTAGGAAAGGCCTCCAGTGGTTGACGATTTATAAGCATGTTTTATACAATTTTGAAATCAACCATTGGTGCACGGTTGAGCCCAGGCTCCCGTGTTTATTTTAAAGCAAATGGTTGAGCTCGAGGCTCAGGAGTTTTATTTTAAAACAAGCGGTTGAGCCCGGAGAAACTCCGGATTTTTATTTTAAAGCAAACGGTTGAGCCCGAGCTCCTGAATTTTATTTTTAAAGCATGCGCGGTTGACTCAGGCTCCCATGTTTATAAAGTTTTATAACCTTTTAAAGCAAGGAGATTTGAGAAAAGTTTTTTATAAACTTTTAAAAACGAAGCAAGGTTAGCGAAGCAAACAAGAGATTTAAGAAAAGTTTTAGAAACTTTTAAGCAAAATAGCGAGCAAGGCTTACGGAAAATATCTTGTAAAGAGTTTTCACGATTTGAATGTTTTTCAAAAACAAAACATTTTATAAGTATATACACTCAACGAGCTCGTTTAGCTCATTATTTTGTTGAAAAACTATTTTCCGAGGTACTCTCTCGTGCAGCCGGGCCGGAGTAGATTAGGATTCTCCACGACTTTTGTATTATCGGTTACGGTATTAATAATATTTTATAAGGAAATACTTTGAATTTGTGTATTGGAGTATATGTATGTACATAGTGTAGTTTTGAAAATGTGTTGAGCCTGAGGCTCTTTTGAAAGAACGTTGTTGGTTGCCATATTTGGAAAAGTGTAAATTTATGTTTACAGGATTTGGAATATGTCCTTTATGCGGTGATATCTTTGCCGAGTTTTAAAATCATAAGTTAAGAAAGGAAAAATTTTATAGGAGTTTTTCGAGTAAACAATACGACGGCTGCGAGATTTCTAGTCGTTAAGGAGTAATGGTGGGGTTTACGTGGGTGAATCCACACCTGCCGCTAGTAGGGGGTGGGGGTGTGTCACCTACTATCACAGTCAATGACGAATCGGTGTGCCGTCAACCAATCCATGCCAAGAATGACATCAAAATTCGATATGTCCATCACCCGAAGGTCCACTATGAGCATAATCCATGAGATCTCTAACTCAAAATCTTGACATATCTTATCAATCCTACTTTAGTCCCTAGGGAGAACTCCCCTTGTCTCTTGGCTCATCAGATCTCTACCTCTAAACCCAAAAAATCCACACTAGATGCAACCACAAAAGAATGCGATGCACCAGAATCAAACAATATCTTAGCCCATAAGAGAGATAGAAGAAACATACCCTGTAACACTGACTGATCAATTGGCTCAGTTTATGGTGTGATGGCATAAACACGCCCCTCGGTCCCTGATGTCTCGGCCCGTGAACCCTCTCCTTGACCTCAACCCATACCCTGGTCTCTCTGGCCTATCTGTATAGCAAAAGGAGCATGTACAACACCCTGAGACTAATACTGGTCCCTCTGCCCGCACTAGGGTGAGAAGGAACAAGCTAGATCAGCTTGTCCAGTGATGACTCGAATGGCCAGTCCTGTAATTCAGGATCCTAGCCTCTACGGACAGCGATCGTCTCATGTGCCCGGTACGATGGCAATGATAGCATGTCATTGCCGAGTCTGGCTAAAGTGACTCGGCCTTAGCCCTAATAGCCGCCGCCCCATCCTTGAAATCCCCGTGGAATAGAAGTCTTTTGCTTCCTTCGAGATTAGAAAGAAAGGTCAGATCTCCTTCCTCTTAATACTAAGAACCCATATCCGGATGCTCAGGTGTGTCATCTACTCCTCTTCCAATGGCCAAGGCCTATCACGACCATCAAGTCACCCTTCTCCCCATGTATATTAGAGGATGATGTGCTTGAAACCCCAGGTGCTCGTCCCCCACTGGCCAGTTGCACTAGTCGGGTGGAATGGTAGCGACCGCAGCGCTTGCACATTGCAATGATGGGCGCAGCGCCGTATCCTTTCAGACTAATCAGAAACAATGACCCGCCACCATTGGGTCTCCTCCTCCCTTGAGGGCCAGAGGATCTTGTGCCTCGAACCTCTTGAGGTTACTTGTGACCCCGGCGGTTTCCCAGTTGCACCAACTTGTGCGATGGTGGCGGTAACAACACACCTTTGCGCAAAGGTATGTCCTTGACAACAAACGATCTCTATGAAGATTACCGGTAGTCTAAAAGCTAGATGGTCGTGGGTTATTACTCCACTCACCACCCCGACGTCCTCTTCCTACATTAGCCATGCACGTGTCGGTGCTTGATAGGTTCTCAAATTTCTATCTCAGTCTACTTGTAGTGTACGTGCCAACCACTAATACACTTTAACATCATGAACTACACCGTTCATCCTTTTTTCCTTAATGGTGCATAATGCCAACCACTAATACAAATCAGTTCCAGAACTATCATGTTCATTTTGCTTTATGAACCCCTAAGGTTATGTTTTCTAGCCCTAGTGTTCCATACAATCTACCATGTATATTATTCACACAAATCACATAGCATGTTCAGCACAAAACACACAACACACAACAATGCATGATCTTGACCCATGCCCATCAGCCCTCGGTACTTGTGTACCTAGACTCTTGATACCTAGCTGAGACGAGCTAGCATCAAGACCATACTTGTGGATACCCACATTCGAGCTCCCTAGGTAATCATTTACCTAAGCTCAGATACCAAGCTGTGAAGCCCCAAATTCGGGGGTCCCATTGACAACCCGTCAACCCGTGGAATTCCTATAGATTTCGGGTAACGATACCACCTTTGTTGTGTTCCATTGCTCCGAGATCAAATTTTGAAAAATCGGCGAGAGTCTCCTTTGTTTGAGACTCACCCGACCTCTGACTTGTATAACGGTATAATCATAACCCATCCGGGGTCTCAGCGAGTAGTGTTGACTCCATGGGTCCTAGCGTCCATATCTCAATACATCCCTTTACGAGACTCGTTTCATTCACATTTAAATCTAAAATATGAAATAAAGCGGCAATTACAGTCCGTAGAGTTCGATCCGACCCTCTTATCATAATTACATACCCGATTATTTATCTGATAGTCAAAAGAATTTAATTACAATTCTTTTTACCATAAAATACTTTTCGCAAAGTATTTATGAGTAGCGTGTCGGCGCCTTCCATAATCACGGCCTTGTAGGAGCGTCGTCTCCCTATAAACTCCCTGTACCTGAAAAGGGGGTCCCGTGATGGGGTTTATTCACATCCAAGTGAAAATGTCTACATGAATGACATATGTCATGCATGGAATGTCTTCATGCCCATATCCCGAGTCACTCATCGACTCCCTCACACATGCCTATGCTAAGTGTGACAAGCGAATCCTTCAGTAGTACCAATGACACCGCATATTCGAGCCCTTACACGCTCACCGATTACCCCGATGCAGTGCGATGGGAAACTAATCCCAAGTCAATCTCAACTCCTATCACACAACTCTAAGTCTATGTGATAACCATGACCGTGTGTCTTCTTTGGGCAATAGAACTTTTAGGCTCACACTAGGTAAGGTCTCACACACCATCTGTAACTTTTTGGGATCACACCACATGTCTCTTACACCCATGTTCCAAGCCTTTCACCTAAGGGGGTTAACTGTCCCCTTCTTGCTCCGCCCAATACACATTATTTATATTTCTTTTTATGTTTTAAACCGTAGACATTGATTGGACGTCATCCAAAGTACGAACTCACTACCCATTCATCAACACTAATGATGGATGACCATACCCATGTACACACACCCAATATGTTGATGTCCTTGTACATATGAAAGGCAGATATGTCATTTCATGTTATGTCATGCTACATGCATAATGTCACACCCCGATTCCCAATCCGACCCGAATGACGAATCCAAACCGAGTTCGGGGCGCGAGACTATATACTAAGACTCTTTACCTGTTTTTTTTTTTTTCAGGCGAACATACGTGGTATCTGAGTAATTTAATAATAACAAAAATCATTTACATACAAAAAGAAGCGTACTTTTACATTTTAAAATCGAGCGCGGGGACCTCTTTTGTGATGAACCTACTAGTGTGCTGGCCCGGTATGTAAATTTTCGGGCGTCTTCTCCCCATACCTATACGGATTAAAAACCCGTGCTAAGCTTTACGCTTACTGGGAAACATATCTTATAACTTATACTAGTACACATGCTTTTATACTGAATCATAATAAACATATAACAGTAACAGATATCATAATCTTTATGAATTCATATAACACATTTACATACATAATTGTCCTTGTAACAAACTTATACATGTTCAGATCTCTCGTATACGGTATTGAACTTATACTTATAAATGAACTTATACTTACTCGGATCTTACACTTATGGCAGACTTATTCTTGTCCCAGATCTCGAGTAGGACACATATTTATACTTATCTCCCATAGGACACATACTTATATAGATTCCTCATTATCACGGTCTTGAACTTATCTGAAATACTTAGACAGAGAATTGCCTTATCCACGTACTCGTACTTCTATCTATCTTATACTTGTTCGGGTCTCCGCAAGACCTTATGCGTGCTTGTATCAGGACTAATACTTATCCAGGATCTCTCGTAGGAGTTCACCAGAGCATGACCTTTATTGAGGTATGCAGAAGTAGGTACTCTGAAATTATACTTGTACGCCGTATCTTGTACTTGTACTCACAGACATATCCTTGTCTTGTCACTTGTATTACAGACTTATACGCATGCTACGGATCTTGCCTCTTGTGATACGGAGCATATATACTTATCTTACAGATCTTATACTTGTATTCTGAGGCTTGTGCTTGTATTTTGGATCTTATTCTTGTATTTCGGATCTTATACATGTATTACGGAGCTTATGCTTGTATTTCGGATCTTATTCTTATTCAAATACTTTTCAGAATCATTTCTTTTCTTTTTAACTTCGGCGTTTAGTTTGTGATTTCGCATATAGCTATAAGTCGGCATTCCACGGCCAGTTCGATTGTTGAATCGCACCATATTTGTCGTCGGTAGCAATGTGATCTCACATTCAATATTCTGATCTCGCATGCTTATAGAAGTTGACATTCATAGTGATTGATTTGTTGAATCTATCTGTTGTCGTTCAGTAGCAATGTGATTTCGCATGGAGCAGTCGAGCGTGTGCGCCACGTAATAGAGTGTCGTAGCACTGCGAGTGCCCAACAACGATCGGAAACGTGCACTCATTCGTTCATGTATTTCATATCATTCTTTATCTTTTTAAGTTATGATAATAATCATATATAACAACCACATTATGTGTTCATGACATATTGCCTTTCATGTTCATGTTAAGTATTTGGTTCGTTTTCATATTCCGTATCTATTCGGGTTTCGTGAACACATCTATACATGTGCGTTTCATACTTTTCTTGTTTCATGCCTATTACATATGGCATTTCATATACTTGTACAGTATGATGCCTATGTATTCACACATCACTCATGTATTCTTGTTACTCTATGAATCTACTTTACTTAGAAATTGGAATCATTCCAATCGAATCATCCAAACTCAAGTTATGGCATTCTCATGCCAAACTAGTCATTTTACCCATATTACACAAGGGACAGTTTGAAATACCCATTTTCAAAGGTCTTAACTTCATATTTAACACTGGTTCTTTGTATTCATTTGAATCTAAGGTGCTAAGGGTTCTTCTACAACTAGAATCACCCAAATCGAAGCACCACAACTCAAGTTATGTCCTAAACAACCCGGACTACTCTATGATCAAGCGAAGCGAAATTGACTTGAACATAGCCCACTTTGAGTGAGATTTTGGGCCCCGAATAAGTCGAATTTGAAAGGTACCTATTTCGGGATGTTTGTTCTTCTTGAGAATCTAATTTAACCCTGACCACTTGAATTACTCCGTCGAATAATAAATAACCAAGTTATGGCCAAAATACTAACATTGGTCCAAAATAGAGCGTGGGTAATGAGTAAGTCGCAGAATGCAGGTACGGATGACAGAACACTTATGGTCTGAGTACCGCTCTATTTGAGAAGTACAGTGCCACCTCGAAATTTCCCATAAAATGTGGTTTTCTCCCATTTTCCATATTTTAATTTTACCCAAATCAACTCAATAATCAATATACACATCAAAACCACTCTATATTCATCTTGTAACCTCTATTCTACTCAAATCATCTTTCAATACACATCTTATACACTCTATTGAACTCAAACATATTTTCTATTCATATCTTATAAAGGCTGAGGTTTTACTCAACTGACTTGAGAAATCTAGGGTTAGGAAAGTTCCTATCCAAAACCCTAAGAACAAGAACAAACATATTCGCATGCTACATAACCCTTAGAACCCAAAAACACATGTAATGGGAACTCTAGGTCCTCTCATAGTAAAACCCTAGAAAAACAAGGGATTTGTGATGATTTCCACATCTGAAATTCATTCTAGAGTTAGGTTTCTTACAACCCAAAACATGTATCCATACTAATAGTCATAGTTTCATACAATTCCATACTTAATGTTAGAATCCATACTCATAGTCATAGTTCCATACAAAACTCCAAAGATCCATACTCAATGTTAGATTCCATACAAATCTATACAAAGTTCCATACCTTTGATCTTCTTTGAACTCCTTTTTTTTCCCTTCTCTTCTTCTTCTTCTTCTTCCTCTTCCACTTCTTCTTCTTCTCCTTCTCTTCTCTTCTTCCTTCCTTATCCGTTTTTCTCTCCTCAAATGAGAGACCAAATGAGATTTTGATTCTGATTAAGGCCATGTTTGACCAGTCATAAACCCATTTTTGGTTTTGGTCTCTCTGAATTGCCTTTTAGTCCTCCCTCTTTCTATTAATTGCACTATACTTTATGTTATTTCCACTTTGGCCTCTCATCTTATCAACTTATGACTTTTATGCTCCTTTTTGACAAATTACAATTTTGTCCTTATGTCTTGTACAATTTCCGGGTTTCTCAATTTCCATGTTTCGCATTTAAATTACGAAAAATTCAATTTATGCCTAATGCCACTAAACATGTAACTTGGCCTTAGGTATATTTCGAGCGTACACATAATAAGAGCTACATGCAACATTTATAAATTTCGGATAATTATATTTCCTACATATAATTTTCATTTATCACAACTTCCATGTTAATATATCACGCAAGCACATATTAACATGAATTTTACTGGCAATATGTATTTATTTTCTGCAATAACACACAAAATGGCCCAAATCTCGAAATCTCTGACCCACATAAAACAGAAAGTACTTCTCGTCCCTTCATGGTCAGCCACCGACCACTGTGATATCAAAACACACCACAAAACCCGAAGACATCAATCCTAGGATTAAAACCAAACCCAAACCCAGTCCGACACTGCCCGAAAACAGTCCCTAAAATTTAGATCGAACTATCCGGAAACAGTCCCAAAAATCCAGTCATGACTGTCCAAAAACAGTCCCAAAAATTTAGGACTAAAATTTACGGCATCTCACGACCTTTAAGAAAACTCCAAGCTATTAAATAGCTTTTGGGGACTAAATAACCCCAAGTATAAATTCTTCACTCCACTGAGTCGACCTTTAACCCAATATTTTACATTCCACACGTAGCTTCGATGTGTGTAGCGACTTTGTCTTTGCTCTAAACGAAAACGCACCGTCCGATTCCGTAGATCTTAGAGAGAAGTTTTTCTCTCTCTACCCCTCTCTTCTACTCTCTTTCACTCACTCTTTTCTCTTCCTCCCATCTCCTCCTTTTCCTTTCGACTTTGCTTTTTCTTTTTTCTTTTTTTTTTTTTTTTTTTTTAATTTTGATACATGGTGTAATGTTCATATATCATGCGGATCCGTTTCTATCAAAAACAATTTATTTCTTTTCAGATCAATTTAATTTAAATGAACTTAGATCAAGTCATTTCCTAATTTCCGATATTTTCGTAAAAATTCTCGTTTCTGGAGTCACTGACAACTTATCACCCAGAAAATCGTAAAAAAATTCCGATTATTTCATAATTCGACGAAATTTTTCTAGGTCACTAGATTCGTGAGACGAATTTAATGGCGCGATCCATTTCGTCATCCAAGATCTAGAGAATTCTTAAGTTTCTCCGAACCATTCTCGATAATTTATTGTTATTATTATCATTTTGTCATTTTTATTTTTTTTTAAATTTTTTCATTTTCACGGGTTTTACATAATGTTTTTAAGCCATATGAGTCTTGAATGAGGGCAACCAATCGCCGAGTGTAAAATACAAGCGACGAACATTGGTTCTGATTAGCTCCGATGACTAGCCAGGAGGAAGGTGAACCCATAACTGACATGGATAATATGAGAATCGATCATGACAATAATAGCAACGTGGGGCCTGATAACTTACAGAAGGTGGGAGAGAATTGTGGGGAGACTTCTCGACCGCCACGAATGATGCGGGGATGTAGAGAGCATATCATCAAAAGGGAAGGAAATTCTGGATAAGGTAGGGATTGTTAATGAGACTCCCATATTGGAAAGAGAGGATATTGAGCTTGGGCTCATTAAAATCGAATAAATCAGAGGTTACACCGTAACCAACTCTAATATTGACACAAGTCCACACCCTTATTTAACTATCGTATATATCGCGGATCCTCGAATCCCAGCCCACCGGGTCATTATGACGCGCACCTAAGTCGAACCGGTCGCTATTTCAGGTCACTTGAGTTCTGAGAACCAACGGATCGTTGTGGCATTCACCAGTTGGCAGCAACCTGCAAAATAAACACGAGGAAGATGGGGATGATCCGTCGCCCCTCCGATGGCAAAGTTAGCCTTTTTTGGAAGAGAGTAAAAACAAGTGTTCCTTAGATTAGGAATGCGTACCTTGTTCGGTGTCATATGTCTCCCTTTTATGGAGGAAGATAGGAGATCCAAATTTTCCGGAAGGTGGACGATTTCTTCCCCTAATGGTAGGTGAAGTTAGCTCTTATTTCGGAAAGGGGGATTTGTTTCGCTTGTGTGTAACTGTTTTCCAGATAGGGATAATGTTGTGGATGCCTCTATTTCGCTAGCGACGTAAGCCGTGGGCCTATGAATGAATTTCCGTTTGTAAGATAGAAACCCTGCTGGCAACTTTGTCTAGGGGAATTGCCGCTCGGAAAATACGCCTCTGAATGATCAGTCCGGGGTATGAAATCCCTAAGTGTCCGGGCGTAAAACCAACCGGGCACCCATGGGCCGGCAAATGTTTGAGCTTAAATCCCCTAGTGCTATCCGGATCGGTCAGCTCCAATATTTATGGGCTCGCACTGTTGGGCTCTTCCTTGAGATCCTGTGGTTGGTTTGAACGGATAGAGAGGGGTTGGCCTAGGCCATAGGTACCACACGCCCTTCCCGCCGCCGTGGAAGTAAACGCCCCCTACTGGGAAAAGAAATAAGATCGACCGTCAGACGGGAATGGCCTATTATTAATGTAACTTAATTTTCAATGTGAATTTTATAACTTCTATGCAACTGTGTTAGATGTCATTGGACCACTTGGATTAATCCTGAGGTATAGGAACAGTTATAAAAAGAGAGAATGACGAAGTTTGTTATCTCACTGGCTACCCAAGTTTTTCTGGTGGAGAGAGTCGTTAGGTCGATGATGAAGATTCTGTGGCGAAGGGACTAAAGGATGTGGGATAGCTATCAATTAGATGGCCATGTCGCTCAGGCATGGGTTTGCCAGGAACTATATGGTTTGAGCGGAGTCGAAAATATTTGGGGAGGCGTTTGGGTGGTTCTAAAACTTGAATGGCAGCCTCCGTATCAAGGGGTGCCCCGTTAAATCCCCGCAGTTTCGGGCCAACAGGGACCTCAAATTTCATCCCCCCCTTTCCTCTTTCTTAGCCCTCGTGATGGCGCGGAGGATTTCTGCTTCTCGTTCAGTCCCATCACCACCATCTTCTTTTACTCCGGCAACATCTTTCGGCTTGACTCGCCTCGTATCGCTTTGCCTACTCGTAGATATCTTGTTAGGCGTGAATGTATCATAAAATGTCGTCACAACAAGCATTGCTATGTACTCCCAAACACCCTTTTGGTGATATTAATAAACTAGAAGTTCATTACCATTTTCGTGGCCTTATTGTGATTATGTATAAGGTTCGATAACCTTATTTAAATATGGTCGCTGACCATTAACAACTAACCAATGACGCCTTACTAGGGTCGAGAGAGAGGCTTTTGGCTCGCCCATGGTAATCTACTGCGGCCTCTAGTGGTACGAACCGTCATGCCTGGCTTATATGCCGTGCGTGACGCCGATCAATCGCCCTCGCATTAAATGCGGCTACATACCCTAGGGCGGCAGGCCAGACGTGCATCATTAAGCCGCACTCTTCTCGCATGTTGTTTCAACTCGCTTTTTCCTTCCTGACTAACTCGTTCTTCCTCGTGATTCATTCCAGGGTCATTGTCATAGGTGTCAGCACATTTCATTCTATAGGTACCTTACATCGTTTCTCGATACTGTTAGCCCTTGGTGGATGACGATTCTCTGGTTGTTGAAAACTTGGGGGAGAAAAAGTCTCAACCCGTATTCCCGCTTCCGGCCCTTCGCCGGCCGTTGGTATATTCTTATACCCACCTCTAAGAGGTGCCTGTATTTAATATTCACCTTTTCTTCCTTTGATATGCTTGTAGAATGGTGGAGGGGTCGGAGGAAATCTTCCACGAAAGTGGGCTCACCTCAGAGGACACCGAGCGACCTTCGTGAAGCACACGTATCTATGACCTATGAGGAACTAAAGGTGCATCAAGCAGGTGCCCTGGAGAGCATCGACCTTCGGTTGATGGAGAGGACGGATGAGTCTACGCTGCACGGGGAACACAATGGTGCGAGCATTTAGCAGCCAGACTGTGTTTTCCCATGCCGGCCATAGTCAAACAGTTCCTTCATTTTACTCGGGCGCCGCCAGCTCTTATTCACCCAAACTTGATTCGCACTTAGTTGGTCGCTGCAAGGCCGAATCCACTCTCAGATCAGCCCGACCTTTACGCTGGCAGGAGCTTTTCATCATTTATTTGTTAAACATAGGTCGGGTGACTCAATGTCCATGCCGGCTTTGATCCACGACTACAGATTGTGAATGGCTCCCGATTCGCCCAAGACGAGGCAAAGGGGTGTCATAGCAGGTCCCGATGAAACCCCGTCTCCGTTGCCTTTAATGTCAACCGATCCCAGTCTTTCCCAGGTCCGTAGTTGTGCCGGATTTGCTTTGTATTTATTCCGTGTTAGATGTACTGAATTGCTTGCCACGCATGGTAAGGTCGAGGAAGGGGTCGGTAAAGTGGGTGGAGAAGCCTGAGTATAGAGAAGATTCGACGACTTTTCGAGATTTCGAGCTGAGCGCCTACACAAGTTCTTCTTACCCGTGAGAATATTTTCGTCGTAAGGAACAATCCGGCTCCTTATACCCTTCTAGTTATCCCTCGGCCTCTACCTTCGAATGTCGTGGAGGGGAACACTTCTGCGGCTTGGCGGATGTACGGCCTTGCTTCCGCAGTCCGACTCGGTAGTTCGTGCCTCGAGCTCCAAAAGTGGAGCCCGAGTTCATCACAGTCGCCCACTTCTTCGAGCCGGGGTCCCTATTCATCATCCACTGCTGATCGGGAATCTAGTGGGCAAGGTCCTAAGCACGCCCTCCCCCTTGCGCAGGTATCCAAAGCTGCCCCCCGAGTGGTAAAGATCAAGCGGAAGAAGGCGCTGAAACGTTGGAACGCGCCAGGGTCTTAGTCCGAAGATTTTGTCCCTTGGATTCCTAACTGCCCGGACGATCCTCAGGATTTAGAAAAGGAAGATCAGATGGAGAGGGAGGCGGGGTTGCTTGACCATTACGCCGCTCGTAAAAGAAAGCGGTAGGTAAGTTCGAGTGGGAGTCATAATTTCGAACATAATCTCAACGCCTTTAACATGTTTAGGGTATAATAAAAGTAAAAGTATATTTATCCGGAATAAAATAAAGATAAAAATAAAATAAGCAAGAACTTGAATTAATACAACGGTTAAGGGTAAATTAATAATTTACTAATTCATGACCCAAGGGTCATAATATAAATAAGTTCATGTGCCAGCAAATATGCATAAGTTAAATTAAGAGTAAAAGAGAGTTGGAGGACCAAAGAGTAATAAAAAGAAAGATGTTATAATGAAATAAGGAAGAAAAATTGTGGAAGAGACAAGTGGCTTGAAGGAAAGAGGGAGGAAGTTTCCTCATTTGATTGGATGGTCAAGGATGCTCCAAAAGAAAGAGAAAGTGAAATAAAAAGGAGCATCAAATAGGCGATAAAGCACCAAAAATAAATATCTCCATTTGATTCCTGAGAAAAGAGAGCAAAAACGGGAAGAAGAAGAAGAAAAAGAAGAGGAAGAAGAGAAAAGAGAAAGGAAGAAAGAAGGAGATCACAAGTATGGAACTACGAATCTTTGTATGGAAATTATGTGTGTGTTTATGGAAGTCTAATTTTGGTATAGAAAGTATAGATACATGGTTTAGAACTCTATCTTATGTATGCATTTAGTTTGGAAACTCCCAAACTCATTTCTGTTTAGGGTTGAGTTGAGAAGAGCTCTAAGGCTCCTATATATGTGTTTTGGGAAGGGTCTAGTTGTAAGTTGAACCAAGAAAATTTCCCTATTTTTAATCATACTCAGTAGCCGGACCTTAGAACGGGTTTTTGGGTCATAAATAAAGGGAATTTGGCAGTAAGTCCTTCTGGTAAATTGTATCCACATCAATGAACTTGATGCTGGGAAGCCACTTCAATCTGACCCTTCTTTGTAGACCAAGTTATGGTCTTTTTACTCCAATTAATGGGCGAGAGGTCAGCATGGCTACCTTCATTCAGAGGTCACACAGACCATAAAAGAGAGGTCGCCAGACTATCCCGTGAGGTCACAGACTCATTCACTGAGGTCACAAGAGACCATGCAAGAGAGGTCAAAGGCACTCATCCTGTAGGAGGTCAGTGCACTATGCAGAGGCTCAAGAGATCTCATCCAGCCGAGGCCCAAGAGACCTCGCGCAGGCCAAGAGACCTCATCCCCGTGAGGTCACAGATCTTCATCCCAGAGAGGTCACTTGTCTGTGGCCGACTACATTTAATTCTCCAACTCTAAGGCCATAACTCCTTCAGTCCGAACTCCTGCTGGTAAATTTCGACTCAATGGAAAGCCCATTGAGTCAAGAATCCATCTATGCCTGGCGAGTGATAGTGCAGGTGTCAAAATGAGGTGTATGACCGAGTTTACTGAGGCCGTCACCGCCTAATTCAGTCGCTCGTTCAGTTGACTACGTACGACTCCAACTGGCAACATAACTCCTTCGTCCTAACTCGCTGTTCTCGACTCTATAAAGTTCTATTGAATGTTAATCCATTCATATTCCTGAGGAGGATAGGAAGGTTTCAAACTCGGCGCGCATGCACCCAGTTTACTGAGGTCGTCAACTTCACCAATCTCGCGCCGCCGTCTAGTTGACTACGTACGAACAAATCTCGAAGGTCATAATTCCTTCGGTCCGACTCGCTTGGTGTTCTCGACTCTATGGAAAGCCCATTGAGTCAAGAATCCATTAATATGCTGAGGGAGGATAGCAGGTGTCAAACCGAGGTGGCGGACTGAGTTTACCGACACGTCAGCCGCCGCCTCAGCCGCCGTCTAGGTTGAGTACGTATTACCTCCAACTTCGGAAGGTCATAACTCCTTCGTTCGAACTCCGATTCAGGTGTTATGGGACTTTATGGAAAGCTCATTGAGTCTAGAATCTAACCCTATGCTATTTAATGGCATTCGGTATCCACATCTAAAATTATGATTGTTGTACCAAGGGTACTAATCGCATGGGTAAAGTCAATTGGAATACATGATAAAAAAAAGAGATAGATATGAACAAGAAATATCAATAAACGTAGATTTGATATGAAGAGGAGTATAGAAGAAAAGAATAAAATGATAAGGAATGAAAGATGAACACATGAAAGGTATAGAAAGTATATAAACGTACAAGTATAGAAATGTATAGATATATGTCATAAGATACGATAGTCTGATAGAGTACATAAAGATATAAGTTAACAAGATATAAGAAGTTACAAGTAGATGACATGATATGAAAATAAGATTATATGATATGAATATATGGTAGACATACCTAAATGGGATGGAAATATGCTAGGAACGCATGATAGAAATGCATAAGTGTTAAGAACGATAGAGATAAGTAAAGACAACAAAGCAAAGGAATGAGTACATGTACACGAATGATAAGTATGTATGAATATAAGAATGAGTAAATGCATGCATGATGATAGTTAAGTATGCAAATGTTATATGATAATATATGAGATGAATATATGATGTAACATGATATGAATACAAGAGTGAAGAGATGGAATATGAATAGCTAAAACATGAACTTAAATGCTTTATAGAATAGACATATATGAAATGATATACATGTATTGTAAAGAAAGAAATATGAGAATGGTGATATGAAGCTACAAATTTGAGAACGAATTCAAACTAAAGTAATCATAGTAATATCGCATATGATTACCGGATAACAATAATTATTCGGGAATATGAGATATATACTGAACATAAAATACACATTGATTGTCTGCTTAGAACCTGGTTGAAGGATAGATTGACATGCCTATTAGGGAAAAACAAGTATGCAGCATACAAGTTCTGATATCGAGACCCCGTTTGGGTCGATGACATAGATCCCGTTGATCACGGTGGGCCCCGAAGGTCATCACGCCGTGTTCTTATGGATGGTCACTGCCTCGCATGTGCTGATAATACCTTCGGGTATCATATTATTGTCGGGCATAGGTCATCAGATCGCATGTTGATGATACCTTCGGTATAATATTACATGTGGGCATAGGTCACTGCCTCATACAAAGGATGATACCTTCGGTATATATGACTCTTCGGTACAAACGCTTAGTTCCCGTGACGCCTTCTAAGGTTTATGCAGGCATGAAACATAAAACCAAGGACAAGTATATGCACATGATGATAAAAGCATAGCATTGCTATGTGATGACAAGTATACAAGTACAAGAAGTAAAGTGTCAATGACACGAAATGTATATGACAAATCAAGTATATGAAAAGCATAACATAAAAACAGTATATGAACACAATACATGATAACAGTACATGAAAATGGTATATAACAAATGGTATAGCGTATAACCAGGAAAGTATATGTGGAAACCTATGACAGTATATGATATGATAGTAAAGTATAAGCTCTACACTTCTAAGGGAGATATGAAAAGTATGATAGAAATTCACATAATCTGAAAAGTAATGATAGGATATGAAAAGCAATAAGTTATAGAATGAATATGAAATATGCAAAGTATAGAAACAGAAATACAGTAAAGATATAGATAGAAGATATGCCAAAGATATAGAATATGTAACGGAAAAGATTGACATGCAATAGGAATGTAAAGATGATAAGTAATAAAAGTTATACGAATATGTATAGATATATGAAATGCATATGTATAAGCTTGTGATGTCACCATCAGTGGTCATTCATGCTTATGTTCCCACTAAGCGCAGTTTAGCACGTGTTCAACTGCATTTCAAAGAGGAAGCATAAGACAATGATAGAGGATAGGACTTCCCACATTGCCAGAAGAAAGCGTTCGTAGATAGTGCTCACCGCACCGCTTTCTCGCGATCTCTCGATGTTTCAGATTAGACATGTATAAGTATAAGTGTTTCGTATAAGCAACGGACTCAAAAGATATGTATGATTTGGAGGGACACCACTGTGGTGGTAGTTCTTTTGTAAATGTAAATGATTTTTTTGTTATTACAGAAATTGTTTGTATAACCACAAGTACAAGTTCAACTCTAATAAAGAACAAGTCAATGAGTCCCAAGATATAGTCTCGCCTCCTATTCTGGGCTCGATCCGCCATCTCTGCCTGACTGGACTGGGTGACAAGCCCGACGCTGCCCCTATTCAACTGCAGACCTAGGGCCAGCCGGCTACAAAGGATCGCCATCGTCGATGGTAGTTCGGACCGGCAATCACCATCCCCGGGCTCCCGAATTAAAGCCAACAAATGGGGCGGAGGCATCGTCCGAATCAATGAGGATGATCTTGGCTCCACAGCTCTTCAATAATCCCACCTTTCCGTCGTGGCGAGGGTCACGTAATCAGATCAAGTTTGCGCGTCCGCCCGCCAAACCCAAACGCTCGACCATGTGGATTACTCCACAACTACACTCCCTCGAGGGCCGGAGCCCCCTTGGGGTGGAAATTTCACTCGGGAGGAGGAGGTAAGAAAAATATCGGCACTACGTATTCTTTTCATCGCGGAGTCTCGCGCTAATCGGTTGAATGATTTGTATCCGCCATGTATCGCGTTCCTGATCGCCGCATGGGCCTATGAAACCTATACTGCTCTGCCCTTCTGCAATTCAAGGAGGATTTCCTCGCAGATCATCATGATGGGATACAGTCCGAATCGCAATTTCGATCAATCTACCGAAATAAGATGGGTTTTTCATTCGGCGGTTCGCGTTGTTATCCTTTCCATTAGTTGTTAATGGTTCCTTTCAGCCGTATCCGGCCGCTCTAAATATGGCGCTGGCAAAGACCATGAATCAACTGGCTTCGTGGATGCCGAGCACCGGCGGCTAGGCGTTCAAAGCGTACGGCCGAACTGAAACAGTGCGCTCTTTAAGCAAGCCGAACCGCGTCGCCGTTGAGTCGAGGCTAAAGAGTCCGCTAAGAGAGCTGCCCGGGTCGAAGCTGAGAGAGACGTGGCGCTTCATGAGGCTACTATGGCCAAGTTATCTGCCAAGGGGGCCCTAAAGACTCGAGCCTGTGCAGACAAAGCTTCGTCGAGTTCGCCGTGCTTTAGGCTCGGGAGAAGAGGCTCACAGAAAGCGAGTTTGATCAATGAGCCGCCAAGAAGTGTTAGCCGCCACGGGGGAGGCCTGCAAGAAGGCTGAAGAGGAGAATAGTCAGTTGGCGGAAGAGAAATTGGCTCTGATTATAGAGCTTGGAGCTGTTAAAGATGACTTTACTGCCTTCCGGGAGAAGGCTGCCGCTGAGAAGGAGATGATGGAGGCTGCTTTTGATTCTAGCGGTGACACGCTTTTTAATTATGGCTATGGTTGTTGCGCTTTCGCGCACAACATATGTGGGAGTAAGCCAGAAATCCCGAACGGCATGCCGAATCCTTCGGTTCCGCTTACTGCGGACTTCTTTGCCAATCCCCGCTGCCCCCCAAGCGCATCTACTGCTGCTTCTTCCTTGGATCCTATAGTCATGAGCGAGGGGGACCGTTCGGTGAATAGCCCATCCGCTGCTGGAGTGGAGGTAGTATTCCCACGGAGCAAGATGTCACGGACTAATTGTGTGGGCGTCCGTGACCGCAGTGAAGACTTTATGGAAGATCAAGCATGCTGATGGGCTTTGAGCTATTTGGTGAGAGCGCTCCAAACGCGCGTTGGATTGAGGTGAAGATTCTCTGAAAGTTCGTGCATGCCGACCGGTTAAGTTCTGGGAGCCTGTCACGGGTCATGGACCTAACTATGAAGAAGGTGCCGGGCTCTACCCCCGCACAAACTAGCTCCGGGAGCCGGAGCGCTCTCCGATGAGCCCAAGGCAAAAGGTAAACTAGTCAAAGATAAAGGCAAGATGTGGCAGCCGGGTCTCAAGAAAGTGTCCATGTGAGACTCCTCAGGCCGCGCTTAATTACGCGGAATGAGTAAAAGTCTGACGAAGAGTGAGGGAGCTTGCATGCATCCCTCCGGTCGAAAGTGTAGTTTACATTTTTAGCGAAGCTTGTTATATTGTATGTCATTCCAAACAATTTGCTTTTTTCTCGTCATTTTTGGTATTTAGACAAATTTACGATGGATCCCCATACTTGTTTCTGTTTTAATGTTTATTTCGAATATATGTGCGATTGGTAGAATTTTTCGATAGAGAGCCAAATTAGCAAATTTATCTGATTGGATGTTGGGTCGGGCATGTTAGGATACTGAGCCTACGGTCAGGACCGACCAAATTAGGCGTGGTTATGTCAATGGCGTGTCGGTTTCGCGCCACCCGGACTTTGTCATTTGACCGCCTAAGCACAAGGTCAGCCGGCAAGTTTGCTTCGTACACTGGGGGATCTCACATTCGACCAGCTACATGGCTAAGCTCTGCCGGCAGTCGGTTTCCCGCCACCCTGACTTTAAGATCGATCCCCGCATTGAGCTTGTAAAATATACCGCTGGATAATAAAAATATTCTTTTATTGATAATACCTTTTCAAGTGCATGGCATTCCACATTCTTGCATAGAGTTCCATCAATCGTATCTATAGCATAGACCTGTGTCTCACGAGCCCATTTCACTAAGTGTATGGGCCTTCCCGCTAGGTTGGAATTTTCCCCAATGGGTCCGCTGTGGTTCTCAAAAAACTTTCCGCAGACCAGGTCGCCTACCGAACACCTAGTCTGTCAGTTATTGTGGGTTCACTATCTGCGAGTTGATCTGGGATTTTAACTCATACACTGGTTGTCTAATCATTATGGATTCTTCATTTGTTGATTCGTAATGTTGCACGTATCTGTAGGTGTCGAAATTTCGCAGGGATAATGCCTTCCATCCCATAGGTGAGTGCGAAGGAGAGACACCTACAACGGTCAGGTCCCCAGAAGCCCAAAGCACCCTCGCAAATTTTCCACCCATTTTCCAATGAATCTAACCGCTTCTCGAGGGCGCTAACAGTGGTCTTAATGGAGGCTCAAATTGGCCATTTCTTTTCGAGGATACCGGCTGGTGGAGTATGTTCAGAGCTTAGTTCCCGGGCAAAATTCTCGATATACCCGGCGCCATTTCTTTGAGGATACCGGCGGGTGGAGTATAAGTTCCGTATTTTTAGTTCCTGGCAAAATTCTCGATATACCCGGCTGTCAAACTGTGGCCCATTATTCGATATGACTAATTTCGGAATGCCGAACCGACAAACAATTTTTTTCCATATGAATCGAGTGACGCCGTTTTTTTAGAAGCTGCATGCTTCGCCTCATCTATTTGGCATCAAATAGTCCGTAAAGAACTAAGAATGGGCTTTTTCTCGTGTCGGAGCGCTGAACGGGGCCCACAATATCAATTCTCTATCAGGCGAATGGCCACCTGCCAGAGATGGAAATCACCAGACTGGGATTTTCGTGATAGAGACATTCGCCGGCAGGATCACATTTCCTAACGTAGGTCGCATCCGTCTTCATAAGAGCCGCATTATCTCAAGGTAGGAGCCCTGCAGCCAACGTCTTCCTCCCGGTGGTTTCCACATAGGCCTCACGTAACCCTGGGCTAATACTGCACCGGGCTTGTTCGGGGTGAGGTGACGTGGCGCGGTCCGCCGAGGACCGCTTATAGTCGCCCGTCTTACTGCGGAGAACCTGCCAATTGATCTCGACTCTCAGGCTCCCCTCGCCGTCATCGTGTAATTCCTGGTTATAGTACAGATCCATCCAGATGTGGAGCCAGACCGCTTACTCAGCGCAATATGGATGAGTCTGGTCATAGTAGATAGGGAGGCGGATCGCCTCCTTATCGCAGAGAAGCGCAACAGCCAAGAAGGCATCGCCCCTCTCGCCGCGGTCCCTTGTGAATATATTCCGCCTGTGTCGGAGGCATTTAATTTTGTTTAGCCAGTGGAGCGATTCGCCATTCAGGTCTCGGATTCAAATTCTGCGTTAACCTGGTCCCACAACCACTATGAAGTCATGTGTATTAGAAGGCTATCGCACCCATCATGAGGGCGAAGTTCAATTCGACGGTTTAAGGCTTCGTACTAACTCACTATTGAGGCATCGGCCTAAATGAATCGCCTGGCTGATCTTTCCCCGTAGGGAGTTAATCAGGAACATACCGGATCCTGATTGTCGGGAGGCCCCATCAACGCAGAGGGTCCACCAGCCCTCACTATTCGGGCGTGTGTTGGGCTGCAGGAGTTCTGCAAGGAAATCGGCCAAGACTTGCCCCCTCTCGGGAGCCTCGCTTGCATCAGATCCCGTACTCGGGCTGAAATCTATCGCTTCATCGAGCCATTCCGCTCCGGACGCATCCGGCTTGTGGATAGTTCCTCGAGCGGGAGATCAGTGAGTACCACGACAGGATGGGCCTGGAAGTAGGGCGAGTTTCTAGGCGGTCAGTCCGTAGGTTAGGCGCTTTGTTCAAGGTGGGTGTATCCTCGTTTCACAATGTGGGATTTTCTAATAAAGAAGACTGGCCGCAATTTTTCATCCTCGCATTCTTTAAATAAGGCAGCACTAACAGCTATTTCTGAAGCCACAAGGTAAAGGTAGAGCGTATCTCCGTGTCCTGGGCTTACGAGGACCGGGGGCTCTGCAAGATATTGCTTGATTGCTAGGAAAGCTCGGTCACATTCCTCGCTCCCACGGCTCGCCCCTGGGCCCCTTCGTGGCAAAGAAGGGTTCCACTCCTGGGCCGAAGCCGGGAAATAAACGCCTGCTGGCCGCTAGCCGACCGGTCGCCTGCTGCATTTGCTCTCTAGAACCGGGGCGCCGCAGTGACGGCTTTGGCCAGGGGATTTTGCCTCTATTCCTCTCTGTGTTACCATAAAGCCGAGGAATTCCCAAGACCGACCGAACGCGCATTTTAAGTGGTTTAACTTCATGCCATACTGTCGGAGGATATCAAAAACCTGCTGAAGATGAGTGACATGATCCTGACGATGTTTGGATTTAACCAGCATATCGTCAATATAAACTTCCACGGTGCTGCAGAGCAGAGATCGGAACATTTTCGTCACCAACCTCTGATAAGTGGAACCTGCGTTCTTTAATCCGAAGGGCATTACATTATAACAGTACAGTCCGTGAGGCGTGATGAAAGATGTCTTCTCAAAGACCGGGGGCATGCGGATTTGTGATATCCCAGAAAGCGCCCAAAAGGATAAATATTCTACCGAGGCATCCACAATCTGATTCCATACTGGTGCGTGGGAAGCCGCTCTTCGGATCGCTGAGGTCTGTGTGTAGTCGACGATACTCTCCATTCGTTTCTCCTTTTCGTGACTACCACCACCACATTGGCCAAGCCACTCGTGATACTTTACGCCCGATGAACCCATTCGTAGAAGGCGGCCAACTTCGGTCCGATAACCGGTGGTGATTAGGTGGAATCGCCTCACTTTCGGTCAACTGGGGCCAAAGCGGGGGTGATATTTAGCTTACGTGCAAATTTATCGACCGATCCTGTGCATGTCCGCATGAGTCCAGTTTTTCTAACACATCGTTTTGAATTGTAAGGACCCGCGAACTGCCTTTTCTTCCGAGAGAAGGTACTAATGTAGATGAATCTGTCTGACCTGTCGAGGGATACGGCTTCTAAGGGGTCCACAGCCAACGACTCCCTTTCATCCGAGGAGAGCCGAGCAGATGACAGTGATTGCTATTGTGAGGGTTGGTTTTTAAGAGGTGGATCTCCAGAGCGGTTAGCTTTCCCACGTTCTTGTAGAGAGGTTTGATAACACTGCCGTGCGGCCAATTGGATTCCCTGGAGGTCAACTTGTCCAGCCTCGATCAGGTAACTGATTGTTTGGTGATATGTGGAAGGCACTACTTTCATCGCATGCAGCCAGGCCCGACCCAAAATAGCATTGTAAGGCCCCAAATCTTCTACCACAGAAAATAGTACTTGCTGGGTTACTGGACCTGCTTTAACAGGAAAGGTGATGTCTCCGATTGATAGCATGGTTGCTCCGTTGAAACCTAACATAATTTTGTCGGGAGAGTGGAGATGATTAATCGGGACTTTCATTTGCCTCGAAGGACTCGAGATTTACAAATCACCGCTACCGCTCGGATCGACAAGGACCCCGTGGTACATCAAAGCCGCCACGCATATATAGTTACTACAAGTGCCGTAGTTGTGGAGGATGACCCGTAGGGTTAATGGGCGGAAAGAATATAGGGTCGCCCACCGGCTGAGCAATGGCGCTTCCCGACACGATGGTGTTTACTCCTGGCTCTAACCGAGGCCGCCCTCGTGATTCTTCTCCTCTCAAGCTGGATTGAATCGTCAAGCCGCCGGTCCCCCGGCATGAAGTTGATGGTCACCGGTGGCCCCGCAGCATGTTCACCTCGCACGCCCTATCGGGTCACAGGAACTAAAGGTCCCGCCGACCGCTCCTCTCAAATACCGTCGGAGGTGGCCGGCCAGAATTAGTTTCTCCACCAAGAACTTAAGGCTCGCACCATGGTTTTTCCGGCGGGCTACGGTCTCGTGATAGTCGCATCGTAAGGATCTATTGCGCTGGTCCGGCCCGGCCCTCATTGGTGAGGTCCATTTGAAGTCTGGGAGGTCCCGAATGAGGGGCAGGAGTCAGTCATAAAGTATGTCGAGGACAAGAACTCGGGAGGATCTTTCTTCTTCTCGCCTGTCCATCGTATGTCACTTCGCTTGATCAGCTTTTCGTCGACGGGCCCTTAGTGGCGGGCTTGTTGCTTTGGGTGGTTATCATAACTATCTGTGAGGCGACTCGGATGTTATCCTCCAGAGTAGAGAATTTATCGGCCCGACGATACAATTCTTCCATAATTACTGGTGGGTCGAGAGACAGAGAATGGAAGAACGGGGTGGTCGGCCCAAAGCTCCTCTTGAAATTCTGCAGAACTGCATCCATACTGTACATATCAATTTGTTGAACGACTTGCCCGAATCTGCATGTGAAGTCCCAAATGGACTCGTCTTCCCGTTTGAGGATGGATTGGAGGGAGCTGATTTTTTTTTTTTGTCTGACAGAGCATAAATATTGAGAGACGAAGGCGGCCCATAGTTCGCTAAACGAGCCGACAATCCCGGGAGCCATGGAACCATGCTAAAGCGCCCTTGAGGCCGGGTTAAACACCTTACGCAGTAACCCATCATCCTTTCGGCCGCCAAGATCATCGCTTCGATTATAATGTAACATATGATCATATGGGATCGGAGGAGCCATCAGATATGGCAAAAGGTGGGAATGGAAAAGCCACAAGGGGAGGGATCGTGAATCCGTGATATGCCGCCCGGGCGGAGTGAGCATATCCTCGCAGCCCCGAACGGCGGATGCGAAGACCATTTGAGTGTGGGTGGCTCCGGAAGGCGGGTAAGTATGAGGGTGCGGTCGGGGAGGCCCCTGGCCGGGTCGGGCGATATTACCGAGCGGGTATGCGGTCATCGCTCTTGCCGACTTTCCGCGGGCCCGATGCCTTGATAACATCGATGGACTGGCCGGGTCACGAGACGGCCTTTTCGAGTGGGCTCGCGGCTGCCTCAAGACGTATGGGATCGGCGCAGAAGCAGGAGAACCTGTCGAGGATAATCTGGCTGCCCGTAGGTCGATGTCGCTCTAGTATAGCGGCCTCTTGCTCGCCAGACGGGAAGTGGGAAAGGGGCGGTGAGGCTTCCTCGCAACCCGCCCGCCCACTGCTTCCAACCGGGCCCAGGCGCCGCTTTTCTTCCTCACACCGATTCGTCTGTCCAAGCAATTCAGCCATCTGTCTGGCCTGCTCCTCTTATCTTACTTCCAATTCTTGACGCCGCAGGAGTGAACCGATCTTGTGTCAACCATGGATTGAAGAAGGTCATGGAGTTGAATTTCGACGGTCCACGGGATGTTCTGGAACGTACCTGGGCGCTTTGCAACCTGGGGGATGCCGGGAGCGGATGTACCCAAGCTCAAGGCATCGCCTATGATTTTGCTCGGCGATTCCCACAGACGGCGCCAATTATGGTCACTTGAGTTCTGAGAACCAACGGATCATCGTGGCATTCACCAATTAGCAACAACCAGGCAGCAACCTGCAAAATAAACACGAGGACGACGGGGATGATCCATCGCCCCTCCGATGGCAAAGTTAGCCTTTTTTGGAAGAGAGTAAAAACAAGTGTTCCTTAGATTAGGAATGCGTACCTTGTTCGGTGTCATATGTCTCCCTTTTATGGAGGAAGATAGGAGATCCAACTTTTCCGGAAGGTGGACGATTTCTTCCTAATGGTAGGTGAAGTTAGTCGGCTTCCTGGAAGGGGGATTTGTTTCAGGTGTAACTGGCTTTCCAGATGGGGTGGATAATGTCAGATGCTTCCCTATTTCGTTGGAGGCGACGAAGTCAGTTCATGAATGAATTTCCGTTTGTAAGATTGAAACCCTACTGGCAACTTTGCCTTGGGGAATTGCCACTCGGAAAATATGCCTCTGAATGATCCGTCAGGGGTATGAAATCCCTAAGCGTCCGGGCGTAAAACCAACCGGGCACCCATGGGCCGGCAAATGTCTGAGCTTAAATCCCCTAGTGCTATCCGGACGGAAGGTTGGCCCGATATTTATGGCCTCGCTAAGCCAGCTCTTTCCCTTAAGATCCTGTGGCCTGGGCTTGAACGGATGTAGGCCGCCTAGCCATAGATACCCACAGGCTTGGCAACCCACTTCCAGGACATCGTATTTTCAAAGAAGCCAAAATTTGTGTTCTTAATGGAAACCTAGTTGATAGTACGAAGGCTGAGGTCATTCGAGAGATGGTTCAATGTAACACTCAAAATTCTAAAATTTTTGTAATAATTTTTATTATATATTCGATATGATTTGAGCTAAACTTGGGTTTTTTTGGAAAAAACTGATAAATTGATATATGACAAATGTCAAATGTAAATGATTATATGATAAATACCGAATATAATTGTTGATTAATCGAACTCGGAAATTAACCCAAGTGTAAAGGGTAAATTTGGAATTTGTAAAATAAAGACCTAAGGGTCTAATGAAAATGGACTTAAATGCCAAAAAGAATTAAATGAGAAAGGAAAGTAAATCGAAGTGCTAAAATGAGGAAAATGAGAAATGAAATAATGAGAAAAGCCAAACAAGGCTTAAGGAGGAAAATGAGGGCTTAAGGGTCATTTGAGACTAAATATGTCTGGAAGTGATTAGTCGAGATCAGCGCAAATTAGAAAGAATGTGGGCTATATAGTAAATTGGGAGAACTTAACCCAAAAATGGGTTTTGGTGAGCCAAACAAGACCTTGAGGAAATAAGGGTTTAAAGACCAAATTTTGATCTAGGAAGCTCATAATGAGCAAAAAAAAACGAATTTTGGAGAGATTGAGAGGAGAAAAGGAAGAAAAGTTAGGGCAATGTGAGAAGATCAAGATTGTTGGTGTGATTTCTTCCCTTCTAAGTGACCAAGCATCTTGGGCGAAGAATATTCAAAGGATTAAAGTATGAACAAAAACCCTAGC